>VDFB02168118.1:123782404-123853332 GCA_007258455.2 Sequoia sempervirens | reverse complement strand
ATAGCTTTTAATATATAACTTCAATCAATTTTAAATGTCAAAGAATAGTATATGAAGATGCTCAAAAATGTTGAGTGACACATAAATTGACTATTTTTCAAGAGATTAAGCTCTTTAGATAAAATATGGAAGTAAAAACCAAAAATAATAACTAAAACAGATTTATACTCAATAAAAAAATTATTGATAAATTGATAACTCTCCTAATAAAGTTAAGTAAAGGTATGTTATAAAAAATAACTTATATATTTTTTTACTAATTTAAGACGGTCTATAGGTATCGCAGCAGAGCCAGTTATTATGGTCATTCCTACAACAATAACTACAGTATCATTTACATACTTCTCAGGTGCAATTATTACACATAGTCTGAAAATTATTTTGCAGAATAGTGACCGAAGAGCCTACATATCACACAAGAAATAGTTTTCTGTTAAAACCAACCATTCCCATTACAATTTTATGAATGAAAGAAATAAAAATGTTTGAATACAACGAATAAATATCACCCTGCTCTATAGCTGGAGACAACATTGTAGTTGATGAAAGAAAGATGAGGGCAATAAGAAATAATTTTTATGCACATTAATAGTAATAATATTGTTTTAAAAAAATTAGCTTAGTGTCAAATATAATATAACTAATTTGTTAAATTTATAATTAAATTTTTAATAAGATCCATTCAAAAATATATAAATTTATATATATAATAGTTTTTTACATTTTACTTATTTTTTAAATATTAAAATAAATTATATATTCTTAATGTCAAATGTACTATAAAATTGGGGGAACAACTACTTGTGAACATCAAAGCTAAAGATTAAGAAAGTGAAATAATTAATTTCTTTATTTTTATTTTTTATTATCTACATAAAATTATTGAAAAATGTGGTATGTACTAAGTCTTTATTTAATGCATTTTATATTTTACAATAATTAAAAGCATAGTGTAAAAAAAAATACATTTTATATTTTACAATAATAAAGTGATGTGCCCTACAGTAGTACCCCCTATATTTTTAGTCACATGTGAACCCCTGAGTCACCTACAACAAATTCAAAGTACTCATCTAGTAAGACGTTTGTTGCTCTTACATCTCGACAAATTATCTTAGGATCACACTAGTGTTGCAAACATATGAGTTTATTTTACAGCTCCTAGGGATAATTTTGTTAGATTGAAATAATTTACATTATTCTAGTGTTTACTATTTTTTTCAAAAAATATTTATTGTTTTTAATATTTATAACTGTATAATTTATTATGATTTATGTTGTGAAAAAAAATAATTATTTAGACATCTATAAAGTGATGTTTACATTAATATACAAACCACACATCAAGTGGTGTGAATTCAATATTCAATATCATATAATTGAATGAAATAAAATTTGATAATTGATGAAATTATTATTTAATATAATCTTAAAAAATATTAAAAAATAATATCAAATAACAAACCATAGTTGGCCACTGCAATGGATAGTATTACAACATCCACCTCCTCCTTACAATCCATAATCCAATCCTTTGAGGATTATAAAAATACACAACCCTTTTCTCCTTTTTATTTTTTGTTTTTTGTTTTTCAAAAATTTTAACATATAATTTTAAACAAAATTTATACAAAATCATATTTATTAGATTAATTGTTTATTAATATAAATTAACATATTATAATTTTTTAAAAAAATTATACAAAATTATAATTATTAAACAAATTATTTATTTATAAAAATATAAAGAAAATTTTCAAATAAATATAGAAAAATCTTAAATGCAATGTCCAAATCAATATAAAATCTTTAAATTAAAACATTAAGTTTACTCGCTTAATTTTGAATCCTTCCTCTTTTTGCTTCTTACATTAATTCATATGAGATGGAGTTAATTTATGATAAGAATTCAATTTTTTTTAATAAAAAAAAAATTATAATAAAAATATAAAGTTCTTTTTTCTTTTGTTTTTGTTTTTATATTTTTTCTTAAATATTTTAGAAACTTTAATTAGAAAGAGATAAAAAATAATATTTTTCTATATATATATATATATATTTTTATTTTTATTTTTTATTGGTTTAAAAAAATATCTAAGATTTTATTTTATTTTTTCGTGATCTATGTGCTGACTTCTTAAGACAACAATACTTCCATTGTAATTTTATGCCTCTTATATTATTAGAATTATATGAATTATTAAACAAAATGTTTAGATTAAAAATAATTTTTTAAATAATCTATATGAAATTCTCATAAAATATTAATATATGAATTATTTTATTAGATTCAATACTAAAATGTTCAAAAAATGTCTCAAAGCAATTTGGTCTCAAGGTATGCCAAAACATATGAAATATATACCTACAAGAAGCTAATAAGTAGAATATTGCTTGAACAAATTTGTAACCCATCCAAATCATACAAAATTAAAAATAAGAAAAGTAAAAGATACCAAATAATTATGACCACTACAAGACATCATTTGTAGAGGTAAGTTGAGTTTGGCTATGCAATGAAAATATATTATTTTAACATATAACTTCAATCAATTTTAAATGTCAAATAATAATATATAAAGATTCTCAAAAATGTTGAATGATATATATATTGACTATTGTTCAAAAGATGAAACTCTCTAGATAAAATATGGAAGTACAAACCAAACCAAATAACCAAAACACATTTATACTCAATAAAGTAATTATTGATAAATTGATAACTCTCCTAATAAAGTTAAGTGAAAGTATTTTATAAAAAAAAAATCTTATATATTTTTACTAACATTTTATATGTGCCAATAAAGAGATATATAAGATAAACTACTTACATATCATATTCCATGCATATCCAAACAAAGATCAATTACAAAAAATTAATAATAATTTCACTTATAACTTCTTAACTTTAAAAAATAAAATGATTTACATTATTTATGAGTCCCAAACCAATTTTTATAGAATTCATTGAGCTATTTCCACTATGTCTTTATCACATGTAATTGTGAAAAAACAAACTCTACCTCTAAACAATAAGGTAATAAAATCAGAAACAACCAAAACACACTTCACCATACTATATAAATATTCACTCACAAGAAAGGAACTAAATTTAAGTTCTATAGTCTTTTTTCTTATTCTCTAATAGCATGTACTGTTGCAAATAAAAAAGAAAACGGAATTAAATTATTTTTTGAGAAATGAAAATCATTAGATGACATCCTTTCTCTCACTTATTCACTAAATTTAGATAAATACTATAAATGTTTTAAGATGGTCTGCAGGTATCACAACAGAGCCAATTATTATGGTCATTCCTACAACAGTAACTACAGTATCGTTTACATAATTATTACACACAGTCTGACAATTATTTTGCAGAATAGTGACCAAAGAGCCTGCATATACGACTAAAACCAGACAAGGCAGAGAGACTAAAGATAAATTAAGCGACTGAAATATCATAATAGCCATCTAAAATGCTCTTAATTACTTTAATACGACAGCAACATTACTATCAAAAGCTAGAGATCTGTGTAGGTCGCACAACTATCAAGCATTGGTAGATGGAAAAGGGGACCTCTATAATTAAGTCAGCAGGAGAGTGATGGGCCATCTGAAAGAAAATGACCTCTATAATGACAATGCTTAGCTATTGCTCTGTTGTAGACCATTTGATTTCATTTTCAGACTGTCACATTATGTTTAGTATCTAAATTCTAGCACCCGTGACTGATTAGTTGATGGATAAGAGAACTATTTTAGACTCTGAAATAGATAATTAATCACAATGCTTAGCTATTGCTCTGTTGTTTGATTTCCCTTTCATTTTCATACTGTCACACTATGTTTAGTATTTGAATTCTAGCACCCGTCATGATAGATTATAGAACTATTTCAGACTTTCAGTATTTCAATTCTAGTATATGTCTTCCAGCTTCCATTTCCATCGACCTAGGTTTCAACCCACTCAAAAAATCGTAGGACCACATAGGCAGGTTTAGGTGATGGGCATTAGATTCAGGCTCTTTCCAAATCCCTCCATTCACAACAAGCCATATTTGGATTCAACAATATAATGGGGCTGTAACATGTAGGATCCATGACAGCGTCGCACAACTATCAAGCATTGGTAGATGGAAACGAGGACGTCTATAATTATGTCAGCAAGAACGCTTGCCAACAATGGATGAGAGTTATGGGCCATCTAAAAGAAAATGAGCTTAGTTTCATCTTTAATCACAATGCTTAGCTATTGCTCTATTGTACACCATTTGATTTCGTTTTCATACTATCACACTATGTTCAGTATTTGAATTCTAGCAGAACTGTTGATGGATAAGAGAAGTATTTCAGACTTGTCCGGTGTACATTTACCTTCCATTTCCATCATGTACTCAATAAAATGTGAGTTCCATAATCATATCACCCCAGATGCATGTTTTGGTGATGGGCATTGGGCTACATCGCTCCATTTATTTGGATATTCTAATAATTCAACACAATATTTTTGCCAAAAGTTTTATATGGCTTTCTTCTACTCTCCGGATGAGATAACTAACATTTTTGGTTTCTTTCATTTTCTTCTTTCAATCAATTTTGTATTAATATATAATTTTCTACCTAGATCAGTAAATTATATTTTTTTCAAAAAAAATGAAGATGATTTTATATAGATAGATTTTTTTTATTTTTTATTTTTTTGTTTTGGAAGATTAGAAAAAATCATGACAAGATTTTGTATGGACATTAATGATAATAATATATTTTTTTTAATGATAATAATTTTTTTTTTTTAAATCAGCTTAGTGTGAGATATGATATAACTAATTTATTATATTTATAATTTAATTTTTAATAAGATCTATTAAAAAATATATAAATTTATATATAAAATAGATTTTTACATTTTACTTATTTTTTAAATATTAAAATAAATTATATATTCTGAAGCAGGGAGGGAAACTCTCCCTTTCAAATCTAAAGCCACACACATTAACCACTATGCAAGAAGGCTGCAAATAAACATTAACAACAAATATGGAAGAGAAATATGCAACATATATACTGATTTCAAATCTGAATTTGAATTACACAATCATAGAGCTCATATGCTCACATACAACATGGGCTTCACACATACAAAAAAAAATCTGCAACTTAAACTTTCAATATCATTCCAGCCATATCTGGATATGCAATGCTTCACACATACAAAAAAAAATTCTGCAACTTAAACTTTCAATATCATTCTAGCCATATCTGGATATGCAACCACCAACTCTCCAAATCCCCCTTCTCCAAATGAGCAGCATCAATACATAGAATTTGTGTGAGAAGAAACCACCATTAGTTTCTCAAAACAACCTCCACCAAACCACCAAGAAAACCCGTCACTCTTGCCTATCAACGATCTGTCTTTTTTCTGAAACTCTTCAAACAATTTCTGGGTTTGGTGCCCCTTCTTTTTTTCAGCTTTCCAAATCATTTTGAAATTCTTAATTTCGTTACCATATGAGAAAGTTATGCCCATTTTACTAAAACTGGGTCTCATAGATACGACTTTAGACATGCAACAACATGCAAGATTCCAACTCCTAGAAAATAGGGACCCAATTAGAAAAGTAACTACCAACTCAACTTGGGCATGCAAGATCTCCATTATTACCATTTATGAGGATTTAATTGATTTTTAAAAAATTGTAACTCCCAAGAAAATCCATTCCAAGATTGCCCTTTTTTTTTAAAGCTCAAGTTCAACACTGCCACCTAGACAATCTCCACTCGAAAATTTAGCAATATTAAAATAAAAGACCAATTATTTATTACAATTTTTGGCCTAATATTTTAATTTATTTCTCCAACTAAATAATTATCAAACCATAGGAAAATCAAAATTAAAATTGATGAAGATATCCCTTTGACCATGGATGCTCCTGCATCAGACACCCACGGTAGAAAAGAAATATTTCATGAGCAGAAATATTTATAGAACCTATGCTTGTCTTGGATCCACCTCTCTTCTTTGTCCACTGTTATTTCTTTGTTTACCATTTTTTGCAACTTCACAACATTATCCTCTTTCATCTTTACTCCTCTACCCTCTATTGCTGGTTTAATTTCTCCCACTCTTTCCACCATGTCTTCTTCATGAAATTTTATTATTTTAATGCCTTCTGTACAACACATCGCTGCAATCTGATTTCTTTTACCCAAAATAGCATTAGTACCATTATCAAGAGAATCATTTTCCATTCCTCCTAACAAGGAATCATACTCACAAATCAAAACATCTTCATGTCCACTATTCTCTAACAAAGATTTACCAGAAAAAATTTCATTTACCTTCACTCTACACTGTTCAAATTCAACTTTTTCAAATTGATCTATTGCTGCAACAAATTCTTCATCAAAGAAAACATCAAAATATGATTTTACCTCACATTCTACTGCAACCTTCATTTCACCTGAGATCAACTCATCCCATTCCTTTTCAACTGCTATCATCTGCATGAATAAATCATCCCCTTCACTTTCTTCTATGTCCTTTAAAGGACACTCTTCAACTGCAGCTTCATAATCACATTCATCTTCACAATAACATTTATCAAAAATAAATTTTACCTCTGTATCTTCCATTGCTACAACTTTTTCTTCCCTTTCCATAATTTGATCCCATTCTCTTTCAATCTGAATGAGTAAATCATCCTTCTCAACTTCATAGTTGTTCTTTAAAGAACTCTCTTCCACTGTTGCAATCACTGTAGTCTCATCCTCCATGTCTTCCAATAGGCATCCCTCTTCAGGTTCATCAATCTCTTCATGCTCATACTCTTCTTCCTCCTCAATGTCGCATGTGTGACATTCTATTACTTCTTCTTTCTTTCCTGCAGTCAAAACATCAGTAGAAAGATAAAACTTATCTTCAAATCTTCTCTCCTCTTGTTTCCTCCTTTCAATCTCATCCCTCAATTCATTTATTTGTTGTTGCAACCATATCATTTCTCTTTCTCTGAATCTCCTTTTTATTACCTCTAGTCTAGGAATCCTTAAAATCCATCTAATGATAATTCCCTTTCTCCTTTCCATTTTCTAGGCTTCTCAAATCCTCTACAACACATTTTTTTTTTTAAACCCTCAGGTTTTTCACATGTAAACTGCCTCACATTCGGCGATCTGTTTACAAGATCTTCACTCTCAAGATCTGTTAGCTTCAACCCACACTCACAGGTCCTGCTGCAACTGCCTCACATTCGGCGCTCTGTTATAGACTCAGGAACTTCTGCTCTGATACCACTGAAGCAGGGAGGGAAACTCTCCCTTTCAAATCTAAAGCCACACACATTAACCACTATGCAAGAAGGCTACAAATAAACATTAACAACAAATATGGAAGAGAAATATGCAACATATATATTGATTTCAAATCTGAATTTGAATTACACAATCATAGAGCTCATATGCTCACATACAACATGGGCTTCACACATACAAAAAAAAATCTGCAACTTAAACTTTCAATATCATTCCAGCCATATCTGGATATGCAACGCTTCACACATACCAAAAAAAAAATGCAACTTAAACTTTCAATATCATTCCAGCCATATCTGGATATGCAACCACCAACTCTCCAAATCCCCCTTCTCCAAATGAGCAGCATCAATACATAGAAGTTGTGTGAGAAGAAACCACCATTAGTTTCTCAAAACAACCTCCACCAAACCACCAAGAAAACCCGTCACTCTTGCCTATCAACGATCGGTATTTTTTCTGAAACTCTCCAAACAATTTTTGGGTTTGGTGCCCCTTCTTTTTTCAGCTTTCCAAATCATTTTGAAATTCTTAATTTCGTTACCATATGAGAAAGTTATGCCCATTTTACTAAAACTGGGTCTCATAGATACGACTTTAGACATGCAACAACATGCAAGATTCCAACTCCTAGAAAATAGGGACCCAATTAGAAAAGTAACTGCCAACTCAACTTGGGCATGCAAGATCTCCATTATTACAATTTATGAGGATTTAATTGATTTTTAAAAAATTGTAACTCCCAAGAAAATCCATTCCAAGATTGCCCTTTTTTTTTAAAGCTCAAGTTCAACACTGCCACCTAGACAATCTCCACTCGAAAATTTAGCAATATTAAAATAAAAGACCAATTATTTATTACAATTTTTGGCCTAATATTTTAATTTATTTCTCCAACTAAATAATTATCAAACCATAGGAAAATCAAAATTAAAATTGATGAAGATATCACTTTGACCATGGATGCTCCTGCATCATATTCTTAATGTTAAACTTACTATAAAGTTGGGGGAACAACTACTTGTGAGCATCAAAGCTAAAGATTAAGAAAGTGAAATAATTAATAATTATGTTACAAGTTGTTTTTTAAACATCAAAATTTCATATGAAGAATATGTACTTTATTTTATCACTTCTTTTATCTGTACCAACAAAAATAATTTTAAATAATTAATTTTTTATTTTAATTTTTGATTTATCTACATAAAATTATTTAGAAATGTGATATGTACTAAATCTTTCTTTAATGTATTTTCTATTTTACAATAATTAGAAGCATTGTGTAAAAATAACACATTTTATAGTTTGGAATAATAAGTAGATGTGTTCTGCTGATATTGGCATGGTGTGATGGTTTATAGGTGGCATTGTTGTTCTTGCCACCAAGGTTCAAACCCCGTTGGGGTGGTATTGATGAATGGTTGTATTATGGTTTATAGCTTTGGTCAAAAGCGTTTACCCCTTAAATAAAATAAAAATAAGTAGATGTGTCATAGAATACTCCTATATTTGTAGTCACATGGTTCATATTTATTTTTTCACGCATGCAACATGGTTGCTCAAGGTAGTATAGGAAATAGCACATTGAGCAATGGTGTAGAATGACTAGAAGGTTGGGAAGTATTTATGATGAAAATAATGCTAATAAAGTTAGGGAAACTAGTGAGGAGGAAAATGTGGCAACATAAAGGAAAAACCTTTTTTATGACAATCTCTAAATAAAACAAAAAGTAGTGTCCAAGATGACATTAGATATCGATAGCATAGATAATTTTACATTTTGTGAAGATGGTAGATAAAATTGGATTGGAGAGGCTTGGACATATTACTCCACATAAGGTATCATATGTAGTTATTGAAAGAAGATTACCTACTAGTTAATGTGCAATGTAGTTTCATACTTTTAATAAGGAAAATATGATGTGATCTTCTATATGAGATCGTTCTAGTGGAATATTTCTATGTGCTTTTAGATTCATCTTTAAACGTATAAGATACAAGGGAAATTCACAATGGATGAAAATATACCTACACATTATGAAAGGATGCTCAAAAGTAAAACTTGTTTCCTTTAAATTGTATGGGTATGGAGATAGAAATAAATATGAGGTTGATATTGGTGCCAATAAAGAAATTGTAGAAGTTGAAATAAATGTGTATATCTAGTGTTTATGTCAAACCAAGAAAAACTTGATAGCATGCAAAGTGTAAAAAGAGACATATTGGGTGAGAAAAAAGAATATTGTGTCAAAGGTGTTGGATGATGTGGATGTGTTGTTGATATGTGGTTGTCATTAATGTCAACACTATTAGCATCATTGTATTGAAGGTTGTATATGTCGAGGATATTGAGAAAATTATTGAAGAAAGAGTTAAAAAGTTGCCTATTGCGAGTAGAACTGTGTAGGTCATGAAGATGTTTTGTTCTGTCCATTGAAGATTAGCTACAACACATCATTTGTAGAGGAAAATTGAGTTTTGTTATGCAATGAAAATATAGTTTTTTAATATATAACTTCAATCAATTTTAAATGTCAAAGAATAGTATATGAAGATGCTCAAAAGTGTTGAGTGACACATAAATTGACTATTTTTCAAGAGATTAAGCTCTTTAGATAAAATATGGAAGTACAAACCAAAAATAATAACTAAAACATATTTATACTCAATAAAAAATTATTGATAAATTGATAACTCTCCTAATAAAGTTAAGTAAAGGTATGTTATAAAAAAAAACTTATATATTTTTATATAATTTAAGACGGTCTGTAGGTATCGCAGAGCTAGTTATTATGGTCATTCCTACAACAATAACTATAGTATCGTTTACATACTTCTCGGGTGCAATTATTACACAGTCTGACAATTATTTTGTGGAATAGTGACCAAAGAACCTACATATCACACAAGAAATAGTTTTTTGTTAAAACCAACCATTCCCATTACAGTTTTATGAATGAAAGAAATAAAAATGTTTGAATACAATGAATAAATATCACCCTGCTCTGTAGCTGGAGACAACATTGTAGTTGATGAAAGAAAGATGAGGGCAATAAGAAATATTTTGTATGCACATTAATAGTAATAATAATTTTTTAAAAAGTTGCTTAGTGTCAGATATAATATAACTAATTTATTAAATTTATAATTAAATTTTTAATAAGATCCATTCAAAAATATATAAATTTATATATAAAATAGTTTTTTACATTTTACTTATTTTTTAAATATTAAAATAAATTATATATTCTTAATGTCAAATGTACTATAAAATTGGGGGAACAACTACTTGTGAATATCAAAGCTAAAGATTAAGAAAGTGAAATAATTAATTTCTTTATTTTTATTTTTTATTATCTACATAAAATTATTCAAAAATGTGGGATGTACTAAGTCTTTATTTAATGCATTTTATATTTTACAATAATTAAAAGCATAGTGTAAAAATAATACATTTTATATTTTACAATAATAAAGTGATGTGCCCTACAGTAGTACCCCCTATATTTTTAGTTACATATGAATCCCTGAGTCACCTACAACAAATTCAAAGTACTCATCTAGTAAGACATTTGTTGCTCTTACATCTCGACAAATTATCTTGGGATCACACTAGTGATGCAAACATATGAGTCTATTTGTAGCTCCTAGGGATAATTTTGTTAGATTGAAATAATTTACATTAATCTAGTGTTTACTATTTTTTTCAAAAAATATTTATTGTTTTTAATATTTATAATTGTATAATTTATTATGATTTATGTTTTGAAAAAAATTAATTTTTCAGACATCTATAAAGTGATGTTTCAAATAATGATTTTTTTTATTAAACATGCTCAATTTATCTTTGATTAATTTCATGCAAGATTATCCATTCAATTAAATTCTTATTTGATGTACTTATTTCTCAAAAAAGGATTCTAGATGCCATGTTACATATTATTATCAATTGGTAAGATCATAGTGTAGACACCTAAATTTGGACACTTAATTTATCCAAATTTATCCCCTTTCGCTTAAGCATCCCCTTATTTGCATTAATTAAGCAATATCGTTATTATTTAATTAATATTCTTAATTCTACCAAATCTCTAAGGTATTTAATTAATAAATAAATACCTTATCTCTTTAATCCTTATTTTTATCAAATGAATTAAATAAATATGAAATTTATTTAATTCCTCACATGTCACATCCATTTCTTAATCTTAATTATTCTCCTAATCTCATCATTAGGATGTGCACATGCCTAATCCTTAATTAGGACGTGTCACATCCTCCAACTTTTACAAGTTGGTCTCTAATCTGTCTTAGCCACCTAACCCTCCTCTAATCCTTCATTAACTAGCCTAATCAACCTTTCAAAGAATTTTTAATTCCTTTAATCCTTCCAAGGAATATTAAATTATTTTTTCTTTTCCCCATGTGAACTTTGACTTGTCACATCAAGTCACATGTGATCTCTCCATAATTTCTCTCTTGCCTTTAGTCTATCATTAATTGGTCTAATCAAATACTTGCATAACCTTAATCACCTAATTAGGTCATCTCTAATCCTCATTTCATTTATGGAATGTGTCCTTAGTCAACTTCATTAGAAGTTTTCTCTTTTTGAACAAGACACTCCATTCATTCACATTTAATCCCCCAATGCATCTAAAGGAATTTTAAATTCCTTCTCTCATCCCCATGAGAATATTTGAGGAATTTTTAATTCCCCACATGTCCTTTCACCCACATTGGGACAATGACCTCCTTTATGAGGAAATCTTGTCCAATCTCAAAGTATTATGTACCACCTCCAATGTCATATACTATCCTTCCACCTCATGTACACATCATTTTTTTTAAGCCATATCACATGCCACATGTCAAGATGTGAGGGCTTGTGAATTCTCAACTCACCTTATCCCTACATCTTGATCTTGGTGGCTCAATCCAAACCATCCATTTCCCTAGAGAATTTCAAGTTCTTTATAAATACCCCCTCTTTTCTCTCATTTTAAGAGAGATCATTAATAGTAGCCAAACTCTTGCAAACAAATTCCTTGAGCCATACTTAGCCATTTTTCATACTTGCATCCATTTTTCACTCATTTTCCATCCTCATTCCACCTTATAGTCTGCGTTTCTTGCCATCCAAGGAGCATACAACACCAAAGATCGAAGGGACAACCAAAGGATCGATTCGAGACAAGGTAAAAAGTTTTATTTTATTTTGTATTGAATTCAACTAGGCTAATCTTGAGGTGTAGAGTGTTTTTAGTGTTATTTGCTCTCTTTTGTTTGTTGTTCATATTCTAACACTTAAATTTTCCCTATCACACATAGTATCAAAAAATTTTATGGCAAATTTTAAAATATCATTTAAACACAACACTTATTACATACATTATAAAGGTAATCTTTTTTATCTCTCTTTAAATAACATTAATAAGAAATGAACATGTATTCCTAGTTTGTGACCCATCATTTGTCTTAATGTATTTTATAACACTTTTTTCAAATATTTTTACTCTTTTTATGTCCTTGATTCTGGGATACATTTTTACTTCCACATCTTTCTTTGATAGAGTTAGTTAGTTGTTCTTCTAATTTAAAAATAAGATACTCCTCCTGCGCGAGAGAGTAGAAGATAGATAGAGAGGGAGATAGATGATAGTTAGAGCAAGATAGAAACAGAGTAGCAGACATCATGTAAGAATCAATATGATAATGAAAGACAGAATCTATTTGACCAGAGACAGAGTTTGTTGTTAGTCTTCATATCAACGAAACAATGTATATCATTCTATTTTCATGAATAAAGTTCAATGAAGTTCTGAGTTTAGTATCTGCATAATCAGTAGATGCTTGCTAAGGGGGCCCACTTAGTAAGTATCTGTAGCTAGTTAGTTAGTTATTCTTTCCTATTGAGCTTCAATTTACTTTCATCTTTGAAGTTTTTATGCAAACTCAGCCTTATAGCGCTCCTGCAGCATAGAGAGTCCATCACTGTGACTGTTCCTGCAGCATAAGGCTAGTTCACAGTTTGTGTTTTAGTCGTCGCTATTATGGTTTCTGCCTTAATCAAATCATAGCTGAGTTAAAGAATTTCGCATTACCATTCTGTGGCTTAGATAGAATTTATTTTTAGTATGTATTTCTGCTAAGATTCGGCTGAAACCAGTTCCTAGTGCATATATTTTGCCGCACCATTTAAAGTCTACGTCCCCTAGTTTGACAAATAAATGAACATCCACAGAAAGAGATATTAGTCACCTGTTGGAATGTCCAATTCCCAGGAAAGGTTTTACTGTGATTTTCATATCCTTTTATGGGCGCGACCATCCTCCATCAAATAGGTCCTTCATGTTGTATGGTGTTCTATTGTGTACTATTCATGATTTCCTAGGGCTTAGTGTTTGTTTTGGTAAGATAAAATATTTACGTATTTACACTCATAATTTATTTTCATCCCAACTTTCATACTTATTTTAATACTTATTTTTTTATGTTATTAACATTACTTATTGAATTGCAAGGCTTCAAATAAAGGGGGTATTTCCATGTCCTAGATGTACAGAACAATTTCAAGGGAAGTATTCTAAAGATCTACATAAATTTATTTATGCAAACAACGAGGTTTTTCTACCACTAGGTCATAGGTTTAGAAATTGCCTGAAGAATCAATTTGATGGGAAAATTTGAAAATAGAGGCCCTCCCATGATTATGGGTCTAGGTGATTGGCTTAAGAAGTATGAAGATGTTGAATTGAAAGCTTGGGAGGATTTTTTTGATTGGGGTGATTCAATTGAAGAACCAGAACAAGTTGTAGTTAATATGCCAGAAGGAATGAAAAGGAAATCCATATTTTATGAGCTACCTTATTGGAAGGATCTATTAATATCTCACCTATTAGATCCTATGTACATATTCAAAAATGTCCCAAATTCTATATTTTGACATATATCAGGCAAAGAGAAGGAAACCCTGTCTTTGAGGAGAGATAGTGCTCTTTCACGTACCAAATTTGATAGGAAACATTAGTGGCCAAACAACGAAAATGAAACATATGCAGAAGGTCCATGGATTTTGAAAAAAAGGGGTCTAAAGAAACTAAAAAATGTCATCCATTCAATAAGGACACCTATTGGTTATGGGTCATCATTGGCTAAATCTTTTACAATTGATGGACATATCACATGATTTTCATAATTTAATGAAGGTATTATATATCAACATTTAACATTTACTAGTAACATTGATTAAGCACTAAATTTCTTTTGATATTTTGTTGTGTGAGAAAAAATTACTTATTAACTTTAGATAAACGTGTTTGATAGCATATCATGCCATTGGAAATTAGGAGGGATTCGTGTCCTATAGTTGACTTAAGGAATGCCATAAGTCGATTGTTAGCATTTACAAGGTATGTGGTTATATGAAATCTTCATGTGTGAGAGACATAGAGATATGATATTGCACTTTAATTTATGACTAAAGGTTCATACTAATTTACTATTCTTATATTAGGTGGGTGACCTCCAAGGAGATCCATGAATCTAAAGTGCTAAAGTGGAAGAAGGAAATTGAAGAAAATGTACGTGTATTTGATAAGGAGGTCTCTACAAGTTTCATGGACTTACAAGTACATTTACTTATATACCTAGTTGATGACATTGAATTGGTGGTTTTTGTATCAACAAGATGCATGTTTTTCTTTAAGAGGTATATGGAAACTCTTAAAAGACATGTCTGACAAAAGGCACATCTAGAGGGTTGCATGGCCAAAGGGTATGTATTGAATGAAGCATTTTTCTTCCTGTGTGAATTCCTTGGTAAGGATTTTGAAGATGGCCAACACGTTTGGGATTAAGAATGAGAATGAGATATTATTAATGGAGATACACCATAATCTAATGGTGTTGAAGTAGAAATTAGTAAGTAAATTCACGATTAGTGTAGTTGTTTTTCTTGTAATCATTAATTTACTGTATAATTTATTTGTCAAATTAATAGCATGACATTTGGAGTTTGAAATAAACATATTAAAATGTAATAGGTGTAGACGAAAGTTCTATACTCAACAACTTCATTCTGTACCACATGGACTTTATGAACAAATGGATTGATTTGTATGATAAAAAGAGAGATGTGTTAGAAGCAAGGAGATAGTTTAAGATATTGAACCTAAGGAATACTCCACTTCCCACTCATTTTCTTGGGAATGGGGCAAAGATTGCACACTAGAATGGGTTACTAAACAAATTCAAAATCAAATAGAAGATGCAAGTATAGATTCAAACATAATAGAAGATGAAATCAACATGTCTTAGAGAGGATGTGAAAGAAACGTACAGTTGGAATTCTACAAAATGTTGTTTCCTTATAGTTTTGATAGTATTAACTATTTTAATATTCATCATTATATTTTTTTTCACTGAAATAAATGGTCTTTCATAGGCGAGGAAATATCCAACAATGTGGGCATATATGGTTGGCATTATTGTGTAGAAAGTGTACAGATAAAGAGTCGATCCTTCGATTGTGGCATCATGGTTGACTTCAATCAATCCAGTCAATCAAGCTCAAAAGATAAGAATATAATTGAAGGCAACCTACAATATGTTTGGAAAATACAAGAAATTATTGAGTTGGATTATCGCTCTTTTAAATGCAGATGGTATGAAGCATTTGATAGGAAATGAAGACATGATACCCATAGTGGATTGTTTTCTATAGATTCCTCATCATTCCTACTGAAAGATAAGGAGCCTTATGTTCTACCAATTCATTGTGAGCAGTTATTTCTTTAACTCAAAAAAGAAGTGGTAGTGGTCATTAATCTATTAATTTATAGCTTATTGTGAATATATACATGTGTTTATTAATCAATAAAATTGTTATACCATGTATGTCTAATATATGTATGTCGTTCATGTGCAGGTATTTTTCTATGAAGATATTTTGGACCTGAAATGGATATTTGTCATACACTATGATCCAAGATTAAGGCATGTATTTGATGATGCATTAGTGGATACTGAGTAAAATAATGATGGCCAACAAAATGAGAGAGAGGGATTAGAGAACATCAAAGAAATTGGCATCCATGATGATGTTGAAGATGGTTATGTTCAGGCACAAAAAGACAAAATCCAAAGTTAGATGATGTTATGGAAGACAACAATATGGATGGTATAGAAAAAGATGATCCAAATACATCTAGTAACAATATAGATGGTCTACAAGCAAATTTAAATGATGATGAAGACGATGCAGATCAAGATGAGGATGATGATAATATTAAATACTTGAAAGAACATATGAACATTGACAATGATACACTAGATGACATTGTAGCAAACAATAATGTTAATGACCAAGACTTCTAAATTTTTAGAATTATTTGCAATCCATTTTTAAAAGAGGATGATTCTTATGGCCTAAACTTTGAAATGATTCAGTAATATTATGTTGTACTTGGACAATTGAAAACCTGTTTTATTCTCCTAGAAAGCTTTTTTTATTTTCCATTATAATTCTAGACCAAACAACATTTGTAGGGATGGCCTTTTACACCAATCTTAATTTGTATAAAGTTCACGAACCTAATGTCAAGCAGTAAATTCCTATCGTAGACAGGAAATGTAAAGGCTTCATTTAAGAAAAGATAAGTAGTCTCTTTCTAAGGGGAATCCACATGCAAAAAGTAAAAATCACATAAAAAACAATTATATAGTAGAAAATTAGATTAAATTAGTGATGTCTTATTTCACTTGCACACTTATCTGAAAGACATAGGGTATTCACCATACATTTCCCTTGAAAAATTAAACATGTGCTTTCATTTATTTTTACTGTATATCTCAAAAGTGAAATTGTTGTTACATAATGATGCATTGAGAAAATAATTTATACAAAAAATTTCAAAGAAAATGTTTGAAATTTAACATGCAACCTACTGTATTGTGTTGAAAGGAATCAAGATTAACTAGGACAAGAAATAAAAATAAAACTTTGATGATTGTACTTAAAATTGAACAAGATATCAAAAGTGTGGACAATGATGGTGATGAAATTGAAAACCTTGATTCTGATGACATTGTTGTTTTATGTCATTAGCGATAAAGAGCACATACAATTTTATATACATAGAAAATGAAGATTTGAAACTAGTAAACTGAAAATGTAAACACTGTAATATTTTTCCTTAAACAATAATTCACATACTCACAAAAAAGGGTGAAGCATTTGTTATACAAACTCCATTTTTTTTAATATACATAATAGTAAAAGAATATTTACAAGTACAAGAATATATACACTGCTTCATAGAAAATAAGGAAAGTTTCATAGAATATACAAGTGCAAGAATATATACACTGGACCTCATAGAACATATACACTATTTCATAGACTTCTAAATTTTTAGAGTTATTTGCAATCTATTGGGTCTCAAAAACATGGGTTTTTAGACCATAAGAGGGTGCCAATCTCTAAGAGGAATTTAATCCTTAATATGAACCAATTAAAGTAAATTATTTGAAAGGACTTTAATTCACACCTAATCAAAAAATAATCAAAGCATCCACATAGTAACAACAAATATGCCCTAATAAATCTTGTAGATTTAAACAACTTGAAAAGACCACTTTGGAGACAACAAAACAATAAATAAGCATGAAAATTGACACAACAACTGAACACTAAAAATTGATTACAAGTTATAATGTATCTGCTCCATTATATTACTCAAAATATAAATATACATAACATGAGTTCTTTTGATATGAATATGTGGATGAGATTGTCTAGTATCTATTCTAATGGATTGAAATGATGATGATATGATGATCAAAATCGGACCTTGGTTTCCCTATTTGTATGGGAAGCAAGAAGCTTTAGGTCCATTGACAAAAGTTACATCGTTTCTCAACTAAAGCATAATTAACATAACATAGAAACTAAAAAAGATTTTATGGTTGGATGCACCATAGTTCGTTAATCATTAGCAAGTGCCCGTGACCACCTAAGATCTATTCAAGGCTCAAACACCTTGTCAATGTGTCAACAACAACCAAACTCTGACTACCTCCTCATACAACTCATGCAACGAATAAATTAACCTTTGACATGTGATCAATGTATTTCTCCTGGGCATAAGTGTTTGCATTATGTAGAGTGTCTATCATTTCATTCTCCAATCCAATAAGCCTCCCGAGCTACTTATGCATTTTCTTGAGTACCTCATCCTCATCATTGATGTCATTAAGGATGCCTGGCAAATATTTTGATATCTCATTTTTCCAAGTTTCCTGATCCTTCAAATCTATTTCTTCAAAGAAATCTAGCATGGCCATACATAGTGGTTGGTTGAAGTCATTCAATTTTTGTGTCAAGATATTCTATAATTTTTCATGTGTATTCATGAGACTTTGACATTCTTGGAGAAAAACATTATTATCTCCATCTTTTGACTTGATATGGGATTCCATTTCCTTCATCCTATCAAGTAGTCTTCCATGCTCCATGAGGGCATTGTATGTTCCACTGTGAGCATTCCAGACACCATCTGCAAGTTTGCACATATCTTTGAATTTCATACAAATTATCCTTGATGCTACTTCAAAAGAAGTAGCCTTCAATTTTACTTTTAGTTCTTCTTGTTCCTTTTGAGCCTTCTCAAATTTATGCTTCCATTGAGCAGTCTCAGACATGGCCTCTAACACTTTTATTTCATGTTCAATTAAAGGAGAGTAAAGCCTTGGAGAAGCAGGCAACCTATCTTTGTATTTGGTTAATTATTGTTTCAACCTATCATTTTCCTCTATCATCCACTGGTTATCTCTTACTAGCTTTTGGATCTAGGCTTTGGTGAGTTTCGTTGCATTCACATTCAAGTCAACAGTCTCCAAAGGATATGTCTCCCTTACTCTTTGCACCAAGAAATGTCCACAAATCTGATCATGGTAAATGAGAGAAGGCTTCTTGCCTAGGGAGTAAAGAGCCCAATTTTGCAAATCAGGAATATAACATGACCCTATATAGACCCTATCACCTGCTTCATCCATTATTTGCAAAGTTTTATTCTTTGATTCAATAAATTTTTACCCCCATTCTTTATATATATATATATATATATATATATATATATATACATACAATCCACACATCAAGTGGTGTGAATTCAATATTCAATATCATATAATTGAATGAAATAAAATTTGATAATTGATGAAATTATTATTTAATATAATCTTAAAAAATACTAAAAAATAATATCAAATAACAAACCACAATTGGCCACTGCAATGGATAGTATTACAACATCCACCTCCTCCTTACAATCCATAATCTAATCCTCTAAGGATTATAAAAATACACAACCCTTTTCTCCTTTTTGTTTTTTGTTTTTCAAAAAATTTAACATATAATTTTAAACAAAATTTATACAAAATCATATTCATTAAATTAATTTTTTATTAATATAAAGTAACATATTATATTTATTTTTTTAAAATTATACAAAATTATAATTATTAAAATAATTATTTATTAATAAAAATATAAAGAAAATTTTCAAATAAATATAGAAAAATCTTAAATGCAATGTCCAAATCAATATAAAATATTTAAATTAAAAGATTAATTTTACTCGCTTAATTTTGAATCCTTCCTCTTTTTGCTTCTTACATTAATTCATATGAGATGGAGTTAATTTAT
Organism: Sequoia sempervirens; assembly: GCA_007258455.2. Classification (NCBI taxonomy): domain Eukaryota; kingdom Viridiplantae; phylum Streptophyta; class Pinopsida; order Cupressales; family Cupressaceae; genus Sequoia; species Sequoia sempervirens. Next base: position 123,833,309 of record VDFB02168118.1, on the reverse strand, counting down.
GATAAGAATTCAATTTTTTTTATTAAAAAAAAATTATAATAAAAATATAAAGTTCTTTTTTCTTTTGTTTTTGTTTTTATAGTTTTTCTTAAATATTTTAGAAACTTTAATTAGAAAGAGATAAAAAATAATATTTTTCTATATTTTGTTTTTTGATTCTTTGATTTTTTATTGATTTAAAAAATATCTAAGAATTTTATTTTATTTTTGTGATCTATGTGTTGACTTCTTAAGATAGCAATACTTCCATTGTAATTTCATGCCTCTTATATTATTAGAATTATATGAATTATTTAACAAAATGTTTAGATTAAAAATAATTTTTTAAATAATCTATATGAAATTATCATAAAATATCAATATATGAATTATTATATTAGATTCAATACTAAAATGTTCAAAAAATGTCTCAAAGAAATTTGGTCTCAAGGTATACCAAAGCATATGAAATATATACCAACAAGAAGCTAATAAGTAGAATATTGCTTCAACAAATTTGTAACCCATCCAAATCATACAAAATTGAAAATAAGAAAAGTAAAAGATACCAAATAATTATGACCACTACAAGACATCATTTGTAGAGGTAAGTTGAGTTTGGCTATGCAATGAAAATATATTATTTTAACATATAACTTCAATCAATTTTAAATGTCAAATAATAATATATAAAGATTCTCAAAAATGTTGAATGATATATAAATTGACTATTGTTCAAAAGATGAAACTCTCTAGATAAAATATGGAAGTATAAACCAAATGAAATAACCAAAACACATTTATACTCAATAAAGTAATTATTGATAAATTGATAACTCTCCTAATAAAGTTAAGTGAAGGTATTTTATAAAAAAAAATTCTTATATATTTTTACTAACATTTTATATGTGCCAATAAAGAGATATATAAGATAAACTACTTACATATCATATTCCATGCATATCCAAACAAAGATCAATTACAAAAAAAAAATAATAATTTCACTTATAACTTCTTAACTTTAAAACATAAAATGATTTACATTATTTATGAGTTCCAAACCAATTAACTTAGAATTCATTGAGCTATTTCCACTATGTCTTTATGACATGCAATTGTGAAAAAACAAACTCTATAGGTCTAAACAATTGTTGGAATTAATTTCTACCAGCAACAATAACCAACCTCATTAAATGCAGGGCCTAGAGTATTTGATGCAAGAAGAATCTAGAAAGATGACTGTTGATGATAGAAGATTCTGGAAGGCACGTGGAAAACAACTTCCAGAAATTTTTGTATTCTTATAATCCCTCTATAAAAAGAGGCAGATGTAATCAGTTAAGTAGGCAATAGATATTGTGTGCAACAACACATTTGTGAAAATATCTTGTCTCCTCTGCCCCACCTACATGTGGTATCAGAGGCAGGTTAGATCCAAAAGATGTGGGCAGAGTTAATGTTTCATAATAGACTGTGATATGTAGATCATGATGAACAAAGGTGGCATGAAGGTACCGGAGTTGCTATTTTTTATCGCAGTCTTTTTTGAAAGAGTCAAAGTGTCAATTCTTCACAAAGATTGCTGAGAGCTTGGAAGAGAATTAGAACCAGCTTGATTGTTTGTGTGCCACCAAGGAGTTTCCAAGGAGTTTGCTGCAAGATGGCTATTAAATGAAGGACTTATCATGCTGTAAAAATCAGAGGAGATAGCTATTTGGAGAAGCCACAAACCATAGTATATTATTAACGTCGTCCATTGTCACATATTGAAGGAGCAAGAGTTGTTTAAATTGCAAATCACAGTCAGAGTAAAGGAAGAAGTCACCAAGAAATTGTTTGATTGTGGTAGCAAGGTAAATTTGTTGTTCTGATTGAAGAAGAAATCATGGAAGAGTAAAGGCAGGCAAAGATTACAAAATTGAGGTAAGTTTATTTGTTTGATTCAATGGGAAAAGCTGATGGAGTAAAAAAAGAGAAAATAAAAGATTTAGAAGAAGAATTAATAAAAGTGAAGAAAGAAAATACAAGTTTAAAATGTGAAAAAGATTTTTTTAGAAAAGGAAATGGAAAAATTAAGGAAAGAGATGGGGGCAGAAAAATATAATCTTTATACAGAGGCAATTGAAGAGCTGGAGGATAAGTTAAAGTTTGTGGAATAAATGAATAATTTGCAGGTGAAGGAATTGTGCAAATTTAGAGAGAAAAATAAAGAGCTTGAAAAAAAACTAAAATTGTTTGATGAGATTAATATAAGGAATGAGAAATTGGAAAAAAGAGTGAAATTAGTTGATGATTTAGAAGAGAAGTTAAAGAAATTAGAAGAAGCAAATAGTTTTCAAATGAAGGAAATTACAAAATTGAATGAATGTTTGAAGTCAAAATCCATATGTGATGTTTCATGTAGTACAGAGGATTTGAATTTGTCAATTGAGAAATGTGTTTTTGCTGAAGAAGTTTGTGATAAAAAATGTCAAAATGATAATGTTTTTAGATGTAATGGCAATGAAATGAATGCTAGTTTAAAGATCATGGAAAGAATGGGATACAAAGGTAAAGGCTTAGGAAGGCATGATCAAGGAATGAGAGAGCCAATTAAGCCAGTAATAATACAGGTAAAGGAAATAATACACAGGTAAAGGAAATAATACAGGTGTAACTAAATTTGTTAAAGAAATGGAATGTGTGCAATATTGTCATTGTAACAGGAAATGTCATGCAAAGGATACATGTTGGGATCTACATCCATGCAGAATATGTGGTTTGAGAAATCATTTAGAGAAGATGTGTTGGCAAAGGGAGAAGACAAATACAGGAAGCATGCAAATGGATTGTGGATGGAATTACGGATCAAGTTGGAAAAAGATGACAGGTATATTCAAAAGATTGTTCAAGTGGAAATGTTCTTATGTCAAAGATGAAAGAAATCAAGAGAGGTATGTTGGTTTAGCAAGACGTCAGAGAAGATGGAAAGTTACAAATAGCAAGTTTGCAGAGAAGACTTCCAATTTGAAGTTTTGAAATATTTGATAATCAAGGTTTGAAGGACTACCACAGCAATGGGTAAGAGTTGAAGAAAAAGATTAGTAAATCTTGAAGATAGTTTGCATGAAAAAGATTTGAGTGAGTCAGCAAACTTGAAATACAAGATTTGGAAATAAAATTTGGGAATGAAAAATATGCAGTCTAAATTAAGGGGGAGTGTTGGCATATGTAATTTCTCTCGTAAATTGTAATTAATTAATTAAATGAGAAAAAAGTAAAAAGCTAAAAAAAGGAAAATTCTAGAAAGTTGGAATGTTCTAGGTTAGAATGTTCTAGAGGAAGTTTCTAGAAATAGATGACCAATAGAACAGTCTAGAAATGTGAGGCATGAATGAAAGATGTAACGCCCGTCGTGCAAACCCCAGAGAACACACACATAATGCAATTAATTTTTTTTTTTAATAATAATAAAAGTAACATGTACAACATTAAACCATAAACACATCGCCTAACACATAACATAAACACACTTGGTTCTCTGGGGCACGCGAGGTTACATTGCAATCACAAAACAAAACAAAGATAACGAAAACAACTTAACCATTTAATTTATGAAACCATATACAAAGATACAACTGATAGCCATGATGCGAGTATGACAACATCGCATATTAACATCCATGATAAATCTTTTAACATGTTCCAATTCAAACCTAACTATTACATCATTGGAATAATATTACATTACAATCTCCTTTGATACAAGAATTACATTGAATTTCCCAACAAGGGGATTGATACAAATTAATGAACATGAAGTACAACTGATCACTGGAACATCTGCACTGCGGAAAGCTGAGATGACAAGACGCTGATGGGGAACCCAACGGGTGCGGAGCACGTTCCACCCAACCATGTGAATTACGAAGTAACTCACCCCCCGTGCTCAGAGGTGACGAGGAAGTGAACCCGACCATGAATGTCAAACCGACTCAACAACATGATACAGAACAAGAACAACTCAAATATGCAATGCACAACCAACAACGTACTCAAATCACATAACCAGTTAAACCAAGAACTCATCACAATAACATGAAGTAATATCACAAACAATCACAAATCAAATTCACAAGAAATCAAAGATACATCACAACGAGATAACATCCAGAGGCAACAACAAGCACAAGGGTGTCAAGTGGAGAGTGTCATCGCATAGCTCTCATGGGATTTCCTGGCCCTTCCTCCAACTGAGGCGCCGGCACCCATCTATGGATATCCTGGCCCTTCCTCCTAACTGAGGCGCCGGCACCATAGGGTAGCTGATGCGGAGCCAATAGTCTCTCATGAGGACGAGACTCTGACTTTGCCGACCACGGCCTTCTCAGTCTATCACTAGTCTAAGGTAGCCCTAATGCATAGCCGAGGAATCCAAAGTTTTATTATCTTGTATTTTTAAACTACCCTTCCCCCTAAATCTATTGTTTAGGTTATCACTTGTTTACTACTCTTCGAGGGTTATCCTGGCCCTTCCTCATTCGAGGCGCCGGCGCCCACGAAGAGCCACTCTCCCACCCATGACCCCTAACATATCTCCAATCAGGCAAGGGTTGGACTAACACATAAAGTCATAAAACCAATATCCAAAACACGAGGCATAAACCATCCCGCAACTACACATAAGCAACAAACTTGCAAACCCGTCCAACCCTTCCTAGCATAACACCAATAACGCTCAATAGCATAAACAAGAGAAATTAACATTTAAATTCACAAGCCTCTGGAACAAAATTTCACAGTCCAATACGGTTCCCACATCGACGACACTGAACGAGGAAACTGCAACAGGAAAGGAAAACCCACATCACATTCACAAGGTTGTACTATTCCGTTTGTTCCGATCCATTTATACAAGTAAATTCATTTGTTTCAACAAATTCTACAAACACAATTAAAAGCTAACGCTTGTCTATCAGGTTTATTTAAAACAAAGAATGATACACGTTACCCAATTTCCATATATACAATTTACCTAAATAAGAACAAAATTAAATATAAAAGAAATCCCACCTAAAATTTACATTTATACCATATAATAAATTTCACCAAAATTAAATAATCATCATAATCTTATTTAAATAAATAATATTAAATAATTATAAACTTTATTCTATTTATTTCATTTTTACTTTATACCTTTAAAATAAACATATTATAAATAAATTTCCATTAAATAAAAAAAAATAAAAAATTTAAAAACAAAATAAAATAAAATAAAATACTAAATATATATATTTATTTATATATATAAATTATCTTTGAGAAAAAAATAATAAAAACAAAACAAAATAAATAAAAGGTGTGACCATTCTTGTGAATGGCCGTAGTGATCCCAGGGGCTATGCAGTGATCCCAAGGGAGGCTGGCGTGGTTAGCGATCCCCGAAGGGCTGCGGACCTGATCCTTTGGGCTGCGTCCGGCCGATCCTTGGGAGTGCTACTTGTGATCCTTTGGGCTGTAGAGTGATCGAAGAGGAAGGAGAGTCACGACCCCTTCCCTTCCCAAAAAACTTTAATTTATTTATAAAAAACATAACTACAATCTTTAAAAACAACGAAATTCCATATATTTTATTTTATTCTATTTTTTTTTAAAAAAAATCATGAACGAAATATTTACTGCGCACAGTCAATCACGGATTTCAAGAATCCGATTTTCGTTTTCTGATAAAATCATATAATATTTAACAGTAAGGATTTTAATGGAGATATAAGCAGATATATATATATATATATATCAGGATATAAATATATATATATATATATATATATATATATATATCACTATATATATATATATATATATATATATATATATATATATATATATCAGGATATAAATATATCAATAAACACCCAACATACATATATTTCAACATGAGGGCAGAAGTACAGAGACAGACATTAAATTGGAGAACAAAAGAATAAATAAGAGCAATAAACATTTACACATACTCAGATATTTTCAAATTTTCAAAAGCATTGTTTTTTCAAAAGGGGAAATCACTTTTCTCTAATTACTATTTTGATAATTGGTATGTTTCAGAAGATTGGGTTTTTCTTTGTTTTGACAATATCTGGAACCATATAATAACTTTGATTTTCCTTGTTTTCTAGTATGATAACTTGCCCTAGTTTCAGTTTTCAACAGAGGGTTTTCTACATTTACAAAAAAAAAAAAATCATTTTTAATACAATATATCTTTTCTTTTCAGAAACAGACCGATAACAGAAAGGGTACGAGAAGAGGACAACGAAAGGAACCTGGAGTCGAATGCAAATCTGGAGATGCCTGCTTGACTCTGATGCCCTCGAACTTGATTCCAGATCCTTAGTCCAGAACGAACTCACAATCCCTTGAGCAACTTCAACTTTCTGATCTTCTGTGTGTGTGTGTGTGTGCACCTCTCAAAAATTCATAGTTAAATAAAATATGTTCTTCCTCTCTCCAAAGCTCTCCTCCAAAAAAATCCAGATAAAAGGAAAAATCAATCTTTAAAACAAGCTTTCTTTTCAACACTCAAACCCTATTGGCTCACACTGTGTTTTGTTCTGTTATTTGTTTTTATTACTTTAATTCCTGTTTTTTTTTAACTTTTCTTGCAACTCACATCTCAAATTTATTTTAAATAATTTATTCTCATAATTATCCCCACCAATTTATTTAATTAAAATAATTTAAGCAGATTTATAATTTAATTATTATTTAATTGAAATGTAAGATTTTCAAAAATAATTAAATTATTTAAATATTTAAATACCATTTACTCCAACATTAAAATAAATAATTATTTCAATCATAAAGACTAGTCATAACTGTAAATGCCCTCATAAAATAAACTAAGACAAAACCCATAACACAACAGACAATAACGACAATAACACAACATTGACTATACCAACAAATGAGACAACCTGACATCATGGGACGGGAGGACTTCATCGTCACCTCTGTATCAACATTTATCCGTTGGGTTATTTGGTGCTCGCCCTGTCCTGCCGAAGCAGGTGGAATCGAGACTTATACCTGCAATCCTGCATACAAACGAAGTTGTGTACATGTGCATATAAACATATATATATCAAAGCATTAAATCCAGTTACTACATTGTGAGAAGGAATTGCAACATAACAGGGCACTCGCGAACGAGTGATGCTATATTGTCCTTCGTCACACCTATTCTAACAATTATAGCATAATCAAAGAATTACATTTCTAAATAACAATCATCACATTACATATTAAATTAAATCATTGCATCATATCACAATTCATAAAATTAACAGATATAATCAACCATAATGTCATATAAAGTAGTCATATCCAAAATGAAATAACATCGTCTAGCATCTAAACTAACCATATCAAACAATAGCAGTATCATCATAGTATCTGACTAACCACATCAATCAATACAGTATCATCATAGTATCCAAGCAAAGCACGTAAAACAATAAGTCTAGATAGTATGAGGGGTATTACATCCTCCCCCCCTAGGATATGGCTTACTCCTGGAAGCCATTAAATAACAGAATAAAAAGAAAAATTAAGATTCTTAAATAAGGGAGACATCCTCCCAAGACGCCAAGATCACGACGTTTAGGACACCATCGAAACCTTTCGAGCTCACTCGCGAGCTCCGAAGCCAGAACTTCGTCCTCTACCAGAAGCCTCTGCACCTGCATCCTGGTATCCACCCTGGCGATTGTCAACAACGGAAAACACTTGATGAGATCTACCTGCATCACCCACCGTCGGCTCAGAAGCGGCAGGTCTCTGATAAAAACCAGAAGTGCTCTTCTGTGGACACACTCTAGCGATATGCCCTTGTTGCCCACATGAGTAGCAACCAGTACCTCGGCCAAATCCTCTACCCTCGGATGGAGCATTGGATTGTTGATAGCTTGCTCGACTCGGCGCTGACTGAAAACTAGGTGCAGGCTGAGCAAAACGTTCCTGTCGAATTTGGTGCCTGATCCTGTTCCGATCCCTACGAAACTGCGAATTGCCACCTTGCTGAGATTGAAAGTTTTCATGCTTCGGCTGTGATTGTTGTTGTTGATGCTGCTGCTGCTGACGTTGCTGACCCCCTTTAGATGGTGGGTTCATGTTCCTAGAAGCTCCTGCTCCCTGCGACTGACCTCCATGAGTGCTAAAGTCAGGTGTAGGTGCACTACCAATCTGCACTCCAATGTGACCCCCCAAAGCCATGGCCAAATTCTCCTCCACTAAGCGAGCCTTCTCAACTGCCATTTCCATCGTCTTCGGCTCAAAGACTCGTACACCACCACTGATGCGGCCATTCAAGCCTCGAACAAAATGCTGCACTAACATGCCCTCATCGTGGCTAATCCCTGCATACTGCTTCAACTCATAAAAGCGCCTCTCATACTGCTCCACTGACATAGACAACTGCTTGAGATCGTGAAACTCGTCAGCCTTGCGTTGCCTCCAGTGAACTGAGAGGAAACGAGCTCTGAACCTGTCTAGGAACAACTCCCAAGTAACCATACTGAGATCAAGGTGCAGTTTCTGTTCCTCAAGACGCCACCAAGTAGACGCGAAGCCTCGCAAGTGCATAACTGCGCACCGAGCCTTGGTATTGCTACCGTAGGGGTGCATGGCAAAGCAACGGTCTAAGCCAATTAACCAGGTCTCAGCCTCAAGACCTCCTTCAGAACCATCAAAAGTAGGAGGGTGTGCCCTCATCAGATCTCTCATATGGCCTGCTACGACTGCATCTGGAACCACATCCGTATCCCTACGTCTCGGAGACCTCTCTCTCTCCCTCTCCACCTGGTGTACCTCATCTAGCCTGGGTCCTAATCGGTCAAGGATCTCACCAAGAATATGCTGTAACTGACCGTCAAGACCAGGATATCAGTCGAGGGGCTTCGCCCGGTTTTCTCTCACGGCCAGGCACCACGGCTATATTCCGCGACCGATCTCTACCTCGAGGGGCATAGTGCAATACAAGATAAAGTACGCATGAGCACAAAGAAGTTACTTTCGCCGGTACTTCTAATGGACTACCCAAAGGCCTAAAGCGTTTGCAACCTTGGCTCACGATACCAAGGATTATGGCGAGTCATTGCAAACCCGGAGAACACACGCCAATGCAATTGTTTTTAATAATAATAAAGTAACATGGCACGGCATTAAACCATAAACGCATACGCCCTAGCTGTAACATAAACACGCCTTGGTTCTCTGGGGCACGCGAGGTTACATTGCAACCACAACGCAACATAAAGATAATGAAAACAACAACCATTTAATTTATAAAAACCATATACAAAGATACAAATGATAGCCATGATGCGAGTATGACAACATCGCATAATTGCATCCATGATAAATCTTTTAACATGTCTCCCGAATTCAAACCTAACTATTACATCACATTGGGAATAATATTACATTTACAATCTCCTTTATTAAATTACGTGATTTTAGCAAAGTTGATACAAGATAATGAACATGAAATTACTGCTGATCAACTGGAACATACGCCGCTGCGGAGAATTTGCTGGAATGGTAAAGGCGTACGATGGGAACCCAGCGGTGCGGAGCCGTTCCGCAACCATGGCTAATTCTGAAGTAACTCACCCCCCGTGCTCAGAGGTGACGAGGAAGTGAACCCGACCATGAATGTCAAACCGACTCAACAACATGATACAGAACAAGTACAACTCAAATATGCAATGCACAACCAACAACGTACTCAAATCACATAACCAGTTAAACCAAGAACTCATCACAATAACATGAAGTAATATCACTAAACAATCACAAATCAAATTCACAAGAAATCAAAGATACATCACAAAGAGATAACATCCAGAGGCAACAATAAAAAAAAGCACAAGGGTGTCAAGTGGAGAGTGTCATCGCATAGCTCTCATGGGATTTCCTGGCCCTTCCTCCAACTGAGGCACCGGCACCCATCTATGGATATCCTGGCCCTTCCTCCTAACTGAGGCGCCGGCACCATAGGGTAGGCGATCGCGAATAATAGTCTCTCATGAGAATGAGACTTCGACTTTGCCCGACCACGGCCTTCTCGATCTATCACTAGTCTAAAGGTAGCCTAATGCTTGAGAATCAAAGTTTTATTATCTTGTATTTTTATTTACCCTTCCCCTAAATCTATTGTTTAGGTTATCCCTTGTTTACTACTCTTGAGGTTATCTGGCCCTTCCTCATCGGTATTACGAAGAACCACTCTCCTACCCATGACCCCTAACATATCTCCAATCAGGCAAAGGGTTGGACTAACACATAAAGTCATAAAACCAATATCCAAAACACGAGGCATAAACCATCCCGCAACTACACATAAGCAACAAACTTGCAAACCCGTCCAACCCTTCCTAGCATAACACCAATAACGCTCAATAGCATAAACAAGAGAAATTAACATTTAAATTCACAAGCCTCTGGAACAAAATTTCACAGTCCAATACGGTTCCCACATCGACGACACTGAACGAGGAAACTGCAACAGGAAAGGAAAACCCACATCACATTCACAAGGTTGTACTATTCCGTTTGTTCCGATCCATTTATACAAGTAAATTCATTTGTTTCAACAAATTCTACAACACAATTAAAAGCTAACGCTTGTCTATCAGGTTTATTTAAAACAAAGAATGATACACGTTACCCAATTTCCATATACACAATTTACCTAAATAAGAACAAAATTAAATATAAAAGAATCCCACCTAAAATTTACATTTATACCATATAATAAATTTCACCAAAATTAAATAATCATCATAATCTTATTTAAATAAATAATATTAAATAATTATAACTTTATTCTATTTATTTCATTTTTACTTTATACCTTTAAAATAAACATATTATAAATAAATTTCCATTAAATAATAAAAAAAAAAATTTAAAAACAAAATAAAATAAAATTAAAATACTAAATATATATATTTATTTATATATATAAATTATGCAGAAAAAATAATAATAAAAACAAAACAAAATAAATAAAGGGTGGTATTCTTGGCGAATCCTCGCCCGTATATGATCCCAAAGTTGCGTCTGGCCGATCTAAGGAATTTAGCGTGGATACTTTCGATCCCAAAGGGCTATGGACCCTTGATCCTTTGAATTTCATGTGATCCTTAGGGCTGGCTGCGTACGATCCTTTGGACTTTCTTGCGTCTTGCCGAAGAGGAAAAGGGCAGTCTGACCCTTCCCTTCCCAAAAAACTTTAATTTATTTATAAAAAACATAAATACAATCTTTAAAAACAACGAAATTTCATATATCTTATTTTATTTTTTTTTTATTTTTTTTTTAAAAAACCATGAACGAAATATTTACTGCATACGATTAATTACAGTTCAAAGAATCGATTTAGTTTCGATAAAATCATATAATATTTAGCAGTGGGATTTTAATGGAGATATAAATGAGATATATATATATATATATATATATATATATATATATATATGCTATATATATATATATATATATATATATATATATATATATATATATATATATATATATATATATATATATATATATATATATATATGAATCAGGGTATAAATATATCTAATATACACACCAAACATACATATATTTCAACATGAGGGCAGAAGTACAGAGACAACATTAAATTGGAGAACAAAAGAATAAAAAGAGCAATAAATATTTACACATACCAGATATTTTCAAATTTTCAAAAGCATTGTTTTTCAAAAGGGGAAATCACTTTTCTCTAATTACTATTTTGATAATTGGTATGTTTCAGAAGATTGGGTTTTTCTTTGTTTTGACAATATCTGGAACCATATAATAACTTTGATTTTCCTTGTTTTCTAGTATGATAACTTGTCCTAGTTTCAGTTTTCAACAGAGGGTTTTCTACATTTACAAAAAAAATCATTTTTAATACAATATATCTTTTCTTTTCAGAAACAGACCGATAACAGAAAGGGTACGAGAAGAGGACAACGAAAGGAACCTGGAGTCGAATGCAAATCTGGAGATGCCTGCTTGACTCTGATGCCCTCGAACTTGATTCCAGATCCTTAGTCCAGAACGAACTCACAATCCCTTGAGCAACTTCAACTTTCTGATCTTCTGTGTGTGTGTGTGTGTGCACCTCTCAAAAATTCATAGTTAAATAAAATATGTTCTTCCTCTCTCCAAAGCTCTCCTCCAAAAAAATCCAGATAAAAGGAAAAATCAATCTTTAAAACAAGCTTTCTTTTCAACACTCAAACCCTATTGGCTCACACTGTGTTTTGTTCTGTTATTTGTTTTTATTACTTTAATTCCTGTTTTTTTTTAACTTTTCTTGCAACTCACATCTCAAATTTATTTTAAATAATTTATTCTCATAATTATCCCCACCAATTTATTTAATTAAAATAATTTAAGCAGATTTATAATTTAATTATTATTTAATTGAAATGTAAGATTTTCAAAAATAATTAAATTATTTAAATATTTAAATACCATTTACTCCAACATTAAAATAAATAATTATTTCAATCATAAAGACTAGTCATAACTGTAAATGCCCTCATAAAATAAACTAAGACAAAACCCATAACACAACAGACAATAACGACAATAACACACATCGACTATACCAACAAATGAGACAACCTGACATCATGGGACGGGAGGACTTCATCGTCACCTCTGTATCAACATTTATCCGTTGGGTTATTTGGTGCTCGCCCTGTCCTGCCGAAGCAGGTGGAATCGAGACTTATACCTGCAATCCTGCATACAAACGAAGTTGTGGACATGTGCATATAAACATATATATATATATCAAAGCATTAAATCCAGTTACTACATTGTGAGAAGGAATTGCAACATAACAGGGCACTCGCGAACGAGTGATGCTATATTGTCCTTCGTCACACCTATTCTAACAATTGTAGCATAATCAAAGAATTACATTTCTAAATAACAATCATCACATTACATATTAAATTAAATCATTGCATCATATCACAATTCATAAAATTAACAGATATAATCAACCATAATGTCATATAAAGTAGTCATATCCAAAATGAAATAACATCGTCTAGCATCTAAACTAACCATATCAAACAATAGCAGTATCATCGTAGTATCCAAGCAAAGCACGTAAAACAATAAGTCTAGATAGTATGAGGGGTATTACATCCTATATATTGAAGCAATTGTAAAGCAAAGGCATCAAGCAAATGTAATGATCAAGTGATCATGAATGTAGCAACATTCGATGTATTGATTGTAATCATGTTATGAATTAATGATATTGTGTAGCAGCACGCATTTTAGCATGTCTGTTACATATATTTGTATTTGAGAGTATCTTGTGGATGTCACATCCATTCTTAATTTTAAAAAATAAAATGATTTACATTATTTATGAGTTCCAAACCAATTAACTTAGAATTCATTGAGCTATTTCCACTATGTCATAAAGACATGTAATTGTGAAAAAACAAACTCTACCTCTAAACAATAAGGTAATGAAATCAGAAACAACCAAAACACACTTCACCATACTATATAAATATTCAGTCACAAGAAAGGAACTAAATTTAAGTTCTAGTCTTTTTTCTTATTCTCTAATTTAGCATGTACTGTTGCAAATAAAAAAGAAAATGGAATTAAATTATTTTTTGAGAAATGAAAGTCATTAGATGACATCCTTTCTCTCACTTATTCACTAAATTCAGATAAATACTATAAATGTTTTAAGATGGTCTGCAGGTATCACAGTAGAGCCAGTTATTATGGTCATTCCTACAATAGTAACTACAGTATCATTTACATAATTATTACACACAGTCTGACAATTATTTTGCAGAATAGTGACCGAAGAGCCTGCATATACGACTAAAACCAGACAAGGCAGAGAGACTAAAGATAAATTAAGCGACTGAAATATTAGAATAGCCATCTAAAATGCTCTTAATTACTTTAATACGACATCAACATTACTATCAAAAGCTAAAGATCTGTGTAGGTCGCACAACTATCAAGCATTGGTAGATGGAAAAGGGGACCTCTATAATTAAGTCAGCAGGAGAGTGATGGGCCATCTGAAAGAAAATGACCTCTATAATGACAATGCTTAGCTATTGCTCTGTTGTAGACCATTTGATTTCATTTTCAGACTGTCACATTATGTTTAGTATCTGAATTCTAGCACCCGTGACTGATTAGTTGATGGATAAGAGAACTATTTCAGACTCTGAAATAGATAATTAATCACAATGCTTAGCTATTGCTCTGTTGTTTGATTTCCCTTTCATTTTCATACTGTCACACTATGTTTAGTATTTGAATTCTAGCACCTGTCATGATAGATTATAGAACTATTTCAGACTTTCACTATTTCAATTCTAGTATATGCTTTCCAGCTTCCATTTCCATCGACCTAGGTTTCAACCCACTCAAAAAATTGTAGGACCACATAGGCAGGTTTAGGTGATGGGCATTAGATTCAAGCTCTTTCCACATCCCTCCATTCACAACAAGCCATATTTGGATTCAACAATATAATGGGGCTGTAACATGTAGGATCCATGATAGCATCGCACAACTATCAAGCATTGGTAGATGGAAATGAGGACGTCTATAATTATGTCAGCATGAATGCTTGCCAACAATGGATTAGAGTTATGGGCCATCTGAAAGAAAATGAGCTTAGTTTCGTCTTTAACCACAATGCTTAGCTATTGCTCTACAATAGACCATTTGATTTCGTTTTCATACTATCACACTATGTTCAGTATTTGAATTCTAGCAGAACTGTTGATGGATAAGAGAAGTATTTCAGACTTGTCTGGTATACATTTACCTTCCATTTCCATCATGTATTCAATAATGTGAGTTCCATAATCATATCACCCCAAATGCATGTTTTGGTGATGGACATTGGGCTACATCGCTCCATTTATTTGGAAATTCTAATAATTCAACACAATATTTTTGCCAAAAGTTTTATATGGCTTTCTTCTACTCTCCGGATGAGATAACTAACATTTTTGGTTTCTTTCATTTTCTTCTTTCAATCAATTTTGTATTAATATATAATTTTCTACCTAGATCAGTAAATTATATTTTTTTCAAAAAAAAAAAGGATGATTTTATATAGATAGATTTTTTTTATTTTTTATTTTTGTTTTGGAAGATTAGAAAAAATCATGAAAAGATTTTGTATGGACATTAATGATAATAATATTTTTTTTTAATGATAATAAATTTATTTTTTTTAAATCAGCTTAGTGTGAGATATGATATAACTAATTTATTATATTTATAATTTAATTTTTAATAAGATCTATTAAAAAATATATAAATTTATATATATAATAGATTTTTACATTTTACTTATTTTTTAAATATTAAAATAAATTATATATTCTTAATGTTAAACTTACTATAAAGTTGGGGGAACATCTACTTGTGAGCATCAAAGCTAAAGATTAAGAAAGTGAAATAATTAATAATTATGTTACAAGTTGTTTTCAAACATCAGAATTTCATATGAAGAATATGTACTTTATTTTATCACTTCTTTTATCCGTACTAACAAAAAAAAATTTAAATAATAAATTTTTTATTTTAATTTTTGATTTATCTACATAAAATTATTTAGAAATGTGATATGTACTAAATCTTTCTTTAATGTATTTTCTATTTTACAATAATTAAAAGCATAGTGTAAAAATAACGCATTTTATAGTTTGGAATAATAAGTAGATGTGTCCTACTGATATTGGCATGGTGTGATGGTTTATAGGTGGCATTGTTATTCTTGCCACCAAGGTTCAAACCCCGTTGGGGTGGTATTGATGAATGGTTGTATTCTGGTTCATAGCTCCGGTCAAAAGCATTTACCCCTTAAATAAAATAAAAATAAGTAGATGTGTCGTAGAATACTCCTATATTTGTAGTCACATGTGATTCCCTAAGTTACCTACAATAGCTACAAAGTACTTATCCAAACATAGGAGTTTCCATGCACCTCCTAGGGATATCCTCTTCTCTTATAGCCTAATCCAAAGCAAGCCTTCCCTTGCAGCAAAAGGGAATCCTTTTGAGAAATAGGGTGTCAATATTATAGAAGATTTTTGTTTAGAAAATGCTTTATATGAAGAGAAACATGGTTCATATTTATTTTTTCATGCATGCAACATGACAAAATTTCGCATAGAATAGATATTTGAGCAACTATGTTGCTCAAGGTAGTATAGGAAATAGCACATTGAGCAATGGTGTAGAATGACTAGAGTGTTGGGAAGTATTTATGATGAAAATAATGCTAATAAAGTTAGTGAAACTAGTGAGGAGGAAAATGTGGCAACATAAAGGAAAAACCTTTTTTATGACAATCTCTAAATAAAACAAAAAGTAGTGTCCAAGATGACATTAGATATCGATAGCATAGATAATTTTACATTTTGTGAAGATGGTAGATAAAATTGGATTGGAGAGGATTGAACATATTACTCCACATAAGGTATCATATGTAGTTATTGAAAGAAGATTACTTACTAGTTAATGTGCAATGTAGTTTCATGCTTTTAATAAGGAAAATATGAAGATGTGATCTTCTATATGAGATCATTCTAGTGGAATATTTCTATGTGCTTTTAGATTCATCTTTAAACGTATAAGATACAAGGGAAATTCACAATGGATGAAAATATACCTACACATTATGAAAGGATGCTCAAAAGTAAAACGTGTTTCCTTTAAATTGTATGGGTATGGAGATAGAAATAAATATGAGGTTGATATTGGTGCCAATAAAAAAATTGTAGAAGTTGAAATAAATTGTATATCTAGTGCTTATGTCAAACCAAGAAAAACTTGATAGCATGCAAAGTGTAAAAAGAGACATATTGGGTGAGAAAAAAAAATATTGTGTCAAAGGTGTTGGATGATGTGGATGTGTTGTTGATATGTGGTTGTCATTAATGTCAACACTATTAGCATCATTGTATTGAAGGTTGTAGATGTCGAGGATATTGAGAAAATTAATGAAGAAAGAGTTACAGAGTTTCATGTTGCCAATAGAACTGTGTAGGTCATGAAGATGTTTTGTTCTGTACATTGAAGATTAGCTACAACACATCATTTGTAGAGGAAATTTGAGTTTTGTTATGCAATGAAAATATAGTTTTTTAATATATAACTTCAATCAATTTTAAATGTCAAAGAATAGTATATGAAGATGCTCAAAAATGTTGAGTGACACATAAATTGACTATTTTTCAAGAGATTAAGCTCTTTAGATAAAATATGGAAGTACAAACCAAAAAGAATAACTAAAACATATTTATACTCAATAAAAAAAATATTGATAAATTGATAACTCTCCTAATAAAGTTAAGTAAAGGTATGTTATAAAAAAAAACTTATATATTTTTACTAATTTAAGACGGTCTATAGGTATCGCAGCAGAGCCAGTTATTATGGTCATTCCTACAACAATAACTACAGTATCGTTTACATACTTCTTAGGTACAATTATTACACACAGTCTGACAATTATTTTGCGGAATAGTGACCGAAGAGCTTACATATCAAACAAGAAATAGTTTTATGTTAAAACCAACCATTCCCATTACAGTTTTATGAATGAAAGAAATAAAAAATGTTTGAATACAATGAATAAATATCACCCTGCTCTATAGCTGGAGACAACATTGTAGTTGATGAAAGAAAGATGAGGGCAATAAGAAATATTTTGTATGCACATTAATAATAATAATAATTTTTAAACAAATTAGCTTAGTGTCAGATATAATATAACTGATTTATTAAATTTTTAATTAAATTTTTAATAAGATCCATTCAAAAATATATAAATTTATATATAAAATAGTTTTTTACATTTTACTTATTTTTTAAATATTAAAATAAATTATATATTCTTAATGTCAAATGTACTATAAAATTAGGGGAACAACTACTTGTGAACATCAAAGCTAAATATTAAGAAAGTGAAATAATTAATTTCTTTATTTATTTTTTTTATTATCTACATAAAATTATTCAAAAATGTGGTATGTACTAAGTCTTTATTTAATGCATTTTATATTTTACAATAATTAAAAGCATAGTGTAAAAATAATACATTTTATATTTTACAATAATAAAGTGATGTGCCCTACAGTAGTACCCCTTATATTTTTAGTCACATGTGAATCCCTGAGTCACCTACAACAAATTCAAAGTACTCATCTAGTAAGACGTTTGTTGCTCTTACATCTCGACAAATTATCTTGGGATCACACTAGTGATGCAAACATATGAGTTTATTTGTAGCTCCTAGGGATTATTTTGTTAGATTGAAATAATTTACATTAATCTAGAGTTTACTATTTTTTCAAAAAATATTTATTGTTTTTAATATTTATAACTGTATAATTTATTATGATTTATGTTGTGAAAAAAATTAATTTTTCAGACATCTATAAAGTGATGTTTCAAATAATGAATTTCTTTATTAAACATGCTCAATTTATCTTTGATTAATTTCATGCAAGATTATCCATTCAATTAAATTCTTATTTGATGTACTTATTTCTCAAAAAAGGATTCAAGTTGCCATGATAAATATTACTATCAATTGATAAGATCATAGTGTAGACACCTAAATTTGGACACTTAGTTTATCCAAATTTATCCCCTTTCGCTTAAGCATCCCCTTATTTGCATTAATTAAGTAATATCATTATTATTTAATTAATATCCTTAATTTTGCCAAATCCCTAAGGTATTTAATTAATAAATAAATACATTATCTCTTTAATCCTCCTTTTCATCAAATGAATTAAATAAATATTCCTTATTTTCATGAAATTTATTTAATTCCTCACATGTCACATCTATTTTTTAATCTTAATTATTCTCCTAATCTCATCATTAGGATGTGCACATATTTGATCCTTAATTAGGATGTGTCACATCCTCCAACTTTTGCAAGTTGGTCTCTAATCTCTCTTAGCCACCTAACCCTCCTCTAATCCTTCATTAACTAGCCTAATCAACCTTTCAAGGAATTTTTAATTCTTTTAATCCTTCCAAGGAATATTTAATTCTTTTTTCTTTTTTCCATGTGAACTTTGACTTGTCACATCAAGTCACATGTGATCTCTCCATAATTTCCCACTTGCCTCTAGTCTATCATTAATTGGTCTAATCAAATATTTGCATAACCTTAATCTCCTAATTAGGTCATCTCTAATTTTCATATCATTTATGGAATGTGTCCTTAGTCAACTTCATTAAAACTTTTCTCTTTTTGAACAAGACACTCCATTCATTCACATTTAATCCCCCAATGCATCTAAAGGAATTTTAAATTCCTTCTCTCATCCCTATGAGAATATTTGAGGAATTTTTAATTCCTCACATGTCCTTTCACCCACATGGGGACAATGACCTCCTTTATGAGGAAATCTTGTCCAATCTCAATGTATTATGTACCACTTTCAATGTCATATACTATCCTTCCACCTCATGTACACAATTTTTTTTAAGCCATATCACATGCCACATGTCAAGATGTGAGGGCTTGTGAGTTCTCAACTCACCTTAGCCTTACATCTTGATCTTGGTGGCTCAATCCAAACCATCCATTTCCCTAGAGAATTCCAAGTTCTTTATAAATACCCCCTATTTTCTCTCATTTTAAGAGAGATCATTGATAGTAGCCAAACTCTTGCAAACAAATTCCTTGAGCCATACTTAGCCATTTTTCATACTTGCATCCATTTTTCACTCATTTTCCATCCTCATTACACCTTATAGTCTGCATCTCTTACCATCCAAGGAGTATACAACACCAAAGATCGAAGGGCCAACCGAAGGATCGATTTGAGACAAGGTAAAAAGTTTCATTTTATTTTGTATTGAATTCAACTAGGCTAATCTTGAGGTGTAGAGTGTTTTTAGTGTTATTTTCTCTCTTTTGTTTGTTGTTCATATTCTAACACTTAAATTTTCCCTATCACACATAGTATCAAAAAAATTTATAGCAAATTTTAAAATATCATTTAAACACAACACTTATTACTTGTTATAAAGGTAATCTTTTTTTTATCTCTCTTTAAATAACATTAATAAGAAATGAACATGTATTCCTAGTTTGTGACCCATCATTTGTCTTAATGTATTTTATTACACTTTTTTCAAATATTTTTATTCTTTTTATGTGCTCTCTTAATCTTTAATTTAGAGATAAATAATTTATTTTATTCAAAAATATATTTTTCAAAATAGTATTATAGTTTATAAAATTAGACTATAAAAACTCATTTCCTCACATAAAGATTCTTGTAACTAATTATTCAACAAATGATTTGATAGGAGATTTGTCACCTCTTCAAAGGGGATACCTTGGTGTATAAGAAACCATGAATGCAAAAATTATGATCCAATTTCACTCCATGAGCAAGATAAAATTGATGATATTGATGGTTGGGTGGAATTCGTTCCATCTAATGGAGTTTCAATTTTATTGTTGTGTACTAGTTATGAGTTCTTTCTTCAAAACTTCAATACTACTACAAAACATATCTTTACTTTTAGAATGCAATCATCCAACCTCCAAGTTATACGAAGCTCCAATTGCTCTATAACTTGAGGGTCCCTTTGGTATGGTAAGGAGATTTTTCAAGCCCCTCTACATAGAGAAAAATCACCATATTCTTTAAGTACATCGTATTTTCCAAATTTATAAGTGGAGCCAAAAATCAAGATCATTTTATTTTTAGATGTTTTTTTTACTATAAAATTAGAAGTAGTTATTTTGCCTCTTTAAAGACTCATTTATAACTTTATTTAGACCTTCATGGCTTATGAAAATTAGAGATGTTTAGTTTAGTGCTTTTTTTTTTTAAATTGAGAGATGTTTGATCTTTACAAATATTTGATCAAAGACTTTGCTTCCACAATACCCTATGTGTAACGCCCGTCGTGCAAACCCCAGAGAACACACACATAATGCGAATAATTTTTTTTTTTAAATAATAAAAGTAACATGTAACAACATTAAACCATAATCGCATAGCATAACACATAACATTAAAACCACATGGTTCTCTGGGGCACGCGAGGTTACATTGCAACCACAAAACATAATAAAGATACTGAAAACAACATAACCATCTAATTTTATAAAAACCATATACAAAGATACAACTGATAGCCATGATGCGAGTATGACAACATCGCATAATTACATCCATGATAGATCTCTTAACATGATCCAATTCAAACCTAACTATTACATCATTGAAATAATATTACATTACAATTTCCTTCGATACAAGAATTACATTGAATTTCCCAACATGGGGATTGATACAAAATAAAGGAACATGAAGTACAACTGATCACTGGAACATCTGCACTGCGGAAAGCTGAGATGACAAGACGCTGATGGGGAACCCAACGGGTGCGGAGCACGTTCCACCCAACCATGTGAATTACGAAGTAACTCACCCCCGTGCTCAGAGGTGGCGAGGAAGTGAACCCGACCATGAAAGTCAACCGACTCAACACAATATAATATAACAAGTACAACACAAGCATGCAATGCACAACCAACGACGTACTCAATCACATAACCAGTTAAACCAATAAACTCATCACAATAACATGAAATACCATCACTTAACAATCATAAAACAAATTCACGAATTCAAAGATACATCACAAAGAGATAACATCCAGAAGAACCGAACCAACACCCAAAATACATTTCCAAAAAAATCAGAACCAATATAAGGAACACGATTCCATAATAACTCTGAACCAACCATTCAATACACCATTCCAATAGGCAACAAGAACAAGTCAGACGGGTGTCAAGTAGGGAGGGTCATCACATAACTCTCATGGGATCCCCTGGCTCTTCCTCCAACTGAGGCGCCGGCACCCACCTATGGATTCCCTAGCCCTCAAATCAGAACAACATAAAAATACAAAATCCAGAGGCAACAAGAACAACAAGGGTGTCCAGTGGAGAGTGTCATCGCATAGCTCTCATGGGATCCCCTGGCACTTCCTCCTAACCAAGGCGCCGGCACCCATCTATGGATCACCTGGCCCTTCCTCCTACTAAGGCGCCGGCACCATAGGGTAGCTAATGCGGAGCCGATAATCTCTCATGAAGACGAGACTACGACTTTGCCGACCACAGCCTACTCAGTCTATCACTAGTCTACGGTAGCCCTAATGCATAGACGAGGAATCCATTTTTCTTTATCTTGTATGTTTTACTACCCATCCCCTCTATATTCTATTTTTAGGTTATCACTTGTTTAACTACTCTTGCGTGGGTTCCCCTGGCACTTCCTCTTACCCGAGGCGCCGACGCCCACGAAGAGCCACTCTCCCTATGACCCTTAACAGAAACCTACAATAAGGCAAGGGTTGTACCAAAACAAATAAAGCAGAAATCTCAAGACCAACCATGCGAGACATTCCTCATCTCGCGATAATCCATAATCAAAACACAACCCCATACAACCCTTCCAACATAAGTCAACAAATATCAACTTCAAGAGTTAAACCAACACAAGACTAACATTCAAGACTAAAACATGCCTCTGGAACTAAGATTCACCCTAACCTTAATTGGGCTCAACACTAACCGATGACCATTACAGAAAAGAACAACAATGCATTTAAAATAAAATAAACTTAAAGTCAATCCCAAAAGAGTATCAGATTCCTAACACCAAATAAAACGAATTGTCATTATCTCGACATAATTTCACAACACAAATAAAAATAAATAAATTCTCGATTGTATTAATTGCCCAACCAATAAAATAATCCCCTTGATTTTTATACAAATTAATCCTAAACTATAATTCACTTACATTATACACTAACAAAATATTAAATAAAATAATCAGAATTACATTTTGGATAAATTGCAAATATTATATTTAGTAATAAACTAAATTAAAAAGATTATATTCAATAAATTAATTAAACTAAATATAATTATTATATTT
The DNA here is from genome assembly GCA_007258455.2 of Sequoia sempervirens. Taxonomy (NCBI): domain Eukaryota; kingdom Viridiplantae; phylum Streptophyta; class Pinopsida; order Cupressales; family Cupressaceae; genus Sequoia; species Sequoia sempervirens. Next base: position 123,810,252 of record VDFB02168118.1, on the reverse strand, counting down.
ATTAAATTAAACACTCCTCTAATAATAAAACAAATATAACATTAATTAATAAATTATTTACATATATATATATATATATTACTATTATTAAATTTTAACAAATATATATATCAAAACTAATATACAAAATAAAAATAAAAAAATAAAACAAAAGTTTTAAAGTCCGCTCTGCCCGACAAAGTACAGACAAGAGCCCGACGACAGACACAGTCCGGAAAGGACTGCGGACGGCAGTCCCTAGGACTGCCGGCAGTCCTTTGGGCTGCCGTGTGCAGGAGAGGGGGAGGGACGGGGTACGACCCCTTCCCTTCCCCAAAACATATACTTTTTATTATATATTTTTTTTTACTGTATTTTTTTTTTATACGAATTTCAGACCAAAATACGGCCTCGGCCGACGCACAGGCGCAAAATATCAGAGTATATTTAAAATACTATTATATATAACATAGGTATATATATATATATATTTAAACGATCAGAGGGTAAAAGTGAATAATATAATAGAAGAATATACAGAATAACGAATAGATTCAGCTATATACAGATGTTCCCAAAAACCTTCAAATTTATTATTTCTAATAAAGATATTGTTTTCTTAAGATCCTATTTTTTTTGTTGAGTTGGAAATCTCAGATGATAGGGTTTCTTTTGGTTTTTGACAAATTTGAGAACAGAACAATAACATATATTTTTCTTGATTTCAGGTCTAAGGTCCTTCACTAATTTTTAATTTGAATAACAATTTATTTTCCTTTCTTCACATAAACCATATTTACTAAATTTTGTTTTGTTTTCTCTGAAGCACAAAGATGAAAGCAAATGCTAGAAAGAATGTATAAGAAGAACCTGATGTCCAATGCTTATTCGAAAGTTTGAGGGTGCCTGCTTGATTTTGACGTCCTCGAAGTGTTCCTTGATCGTGCCTCCAAATCTCCCCCACAGAACTTCACTTCGAACTTGAATCCTGTTTTGTTGTTCAGAAGACTCTCCAGAACATTCACCAGCAACAGAATACACAACCAATTTCATGCACAACTTCTGTAACCCCAAATCTCTGTGTGTGTAAAAACCCCCCAAAAATTCATAATAATATAAAAATATATTGTCCCCTCTCCCAAAACTCTCAAAAATCCCAATTAAAAGAAAAAATCCATTCTTTAAAACTAGCTTTTTCCCAACTCTTAATTCCTATTGGCTCATACAATCTTTTTTAATCTTTTATTTGTTTTCTTGCTTTAATTTCTATTTTACCACTTTCTTGCACAACACATTTTCTATTTAATTAAATAAATTATTCTAATAATTATCCCCACCTGATAATTAATTAAAATAATTAAAATATCTTTAATATTTAATTATTATTTAATCAAAACACGTGACTTTATAAAAAATTAAATAAAACATTTAAATATTTTCATACAAATAAATCAACATTAAAATAACCAATTATTATCCACATTCAATTAACTAAAACACCACCTATTAACCACTCACATTAATAAAGTACGACATACACAACACAACCACAATGACAACAATTACAGAAAATAAACAATACCAGACAAACGAGACGATCTGACATCATGGGACGGAAGGACTTCATCGTCACCTCTGTATCAACATTTATCCGTTGGGTTATTTGGTGCTCGCCCTGTCCTGCCGAAGCAGGTGGAATCGAGACTTATACCTGCAATCCTGCATACAAACGAAGTTGTGTACATGTGCATATATACATATATATCAAAGCATTAAATCAAGATACTGCATTGTGAGGAGGAATCACAACATAACAGGGCACTCGTGAACGAGTGATGCTATATTGTCCTTCGTCACACCTATTCTAACAATTATAACATAATCAATGAATTACATTTCTAACTAACAAACATATCATAACATATTAATTTAAATCACTGCATTAAATCATAATTTAGAAAATTAACTGATATAATCAACCCTAATGTCATATAAAGTAATCATATCCATAACGAAATAACAACATCGTCTAGCATCTAACTAACCATATCAAACAATAACAGTATCATCACAGCCACATGTAGCAAACAAACGCATAGAAAAATAATAAATCCAACTAGCAAGAGGAGGGGTATTACATCCTCCCCCTCATAAAATCGGCTTACTCCTGGAAGCCGGTAACAAAAATGAAATAAGATTCCCTAATACGGGAGGCATCCACCCACACCAAGACGGTGAACTAATCACCAATAAGAAGAATAGAATCAAGTTCACACATAAGAGTAACAAATAATATTAAAAAGTATTAATAATATGGGGGTATTACATCCTCCCCCCAAGGATATGGCTTACTCCAGGAAGCCATTAAATAGATAAGAGTACGCACACAACAACCACACAAAGAACATGCCACAAACCACACTCATAACTCACATCACTGGAAATCACACCACACAATGACACAAGGGTTCATAGTGCATCCTTGATAGGAAGGATATCGGTGCATTGCGCACTACACCGAGGGTCCTATCCTTTCCATCAATTTCCTGCACCATTGCCCTGAGACCGACTAATGGAAGAAACTTAGGTTCACAACAAACACAACAAAACAAATGAAACTCTAGTCTCAAGGGACTAAACGCAAGGTTACATAGTGAGCACACATAGTGCCCAGTGTATGAACCTATGCTCTGATACCAAGTTGTAACGCCCGTCGTGCAAACCCCAGAGAACACACACATAATGCGAATAAATTTTTTTTTTAAATAATAAAAGTAACATGTAACAACATTAAACCATAATCGCATAGCATAACACATAACATTAAAACCACATGGTTCTCTGGGGCACGCGAGGTTACATTGCAACCACAAAACATAATAAAGATACTGAAAACAACATAACCATCTAATTTTATAAAAACCATATACAAAGATACAACTGATAGCCATGATGCGAGTATGACAACATCGCATAATTACATCCATGATAGATCTCTTAACATGATCCAATTCAAACCTAACTATTACATCATTGAAATAATATTACATTACAATTTCCTTCGATACAAGAATTACATTGAATTTCCCAACATGGGGATTGATACAAAATAAAGGAACATGAAGTACAACTGATCACTGGAACATCTGCACTGCGGAAAGCTGAGATGACAAGACGCTGAGGGGGAACCCAACGGGTGCGGAGCACGTTCCACCCAACCATGTGAATTACGAAGTAACTCACCCCCCGTGCTCAGAGGTGGGGAGGAAGTGAACCCGACCATGAATGTCAACCGACTCAATCACAATATAATATAAAAATAGTACAACTCAAGCATGCAATGCACAACCAATGACGTACTCAATTCACATAACCAGTTAAACCAATAAACTCATCACAATAACATGAAATACCATCACTTAACAATCATAAAACAAATTCACTGAATTCAAAGATACATCACAAAGAGATAACATCCAGAAGAACCGAACCAACACCCAAAATACATTTCCAAAAAAATCAGAACCAATATAAGGAACACGATTCCATAATAACTCTGAACCAACCATTCAATACACCATTCCAATAGGCAACAAGAACAAGTCAGACGGGTGTCAAGTAGGGAGGGTCATCACATAACTCTCATGGGATCCCCTGGCTCTTCCTCCAACTGAGGCGCCGGCACCCACCTATGGATTCCCTAGCCCTCAAATCAGAACAACATAAAAATACAAAATCCAGAGGCAACAAGAACAACAAGGGTGTCCAGTGGAGAGTGTCATCGCATAGCTCTCATGGGATCCCCTGGCACTTCCTCCTAACCGAGGCGCTGGCACCCATCTATGGATCACCTGGCCCTTCCTCCTACTGAGGCGTCGGCACCATAGGGTAGCTAATGTGGAGCCGATAATCTCTCTTGAAGATGAGACTACAACTTTGCCGACCACGGCCTACTCAGTCTATCACTAGTCTACGGTAGCCCTAATGCATAGACGAGGAATCCATTTTTCTTTATCTTGTATGTTTTACTACCCATCCCCCCTATATTCTATTTTTAGGTTATCACTTGTTTAACTACTCTTGTGTGGGTTCCCCTGGCACTTCCTCTTACCCGAGGCGCCGGCGCCCATGAAGAGCCACTCTCCCTATGACCCTTAACAGAAACCTACAATAAGGCAAGGGTTGTACCAAAACAAATAAAGCAGAAATCTCAAGACCAACCATGCGAGACATTCCTCATCTCGCGATAATCCATAATCAAAACACAACCCCATACAACCCTTCCAACATAAGTCAACAAATATCAACTTCAAGAGTTAAACCAACACAAGACTAACATTCAAGACTAAAACATGCCTCTGGAACTAAGATTCACCCTAACCTTAATTGGGCTCAACACTAACCGATGACCATTATGGAAAAGAACAACAATGCATTTAAAATAAAATAAACTTAAAGTCAATCCCAAAAGAGTATCAGATTCCTAATACCAAATAAAACGAATTGTCATTATCTCGACATAATTTCACAACACAAATAAAAATAAATAAATTCTCGATTGTATTAATTGCCCAACCAATAAAATAATCCCCTTGATTTTTATACAAATTAATCCTAAACTATAATTCACTTACATTATACACTAACAAAATATTAAATAAAATAATCAGAATTACATTTTGGATAAATTGCAAATATTATATTTAGTAATAAACTAAATTAAAAAGATTATATTCAATAAATTAATTAAACTAAATATAATTATTTTATTTATTAAATTAAACACTCCTCTAATAATAAAACAAATATAACATTAATTAATAAATTATTTACATATATATATATATATATACTATTATTAAATTTTAACAAATATATATATAAAATATATATATCAAAACTAATATACAAAATAAAAATAAATAAAAAATAAAACAAAAGTTTTAAAGTCCTGGCTCAGCTCACAGACAGAGTATTAACATGGACACAATTCCAAAGGACCCATACCAGCTAGCTCCTTAGGACTCCACAAGGGGCCCCTTTGGGTCAGCTGGGTGGTAGAGAGGGGAGGGACTGGCACCACCCCTTCCTCCCCAAACATATACTTTTATTATACATTTTTTTAATTTATTTTCTTTTATACCTAATTTCTCGTATCAAAATACGGCTCCCAAATGAATTATCGTGCTTAAAATAACGAGCATATTTAAAATACTATTATATATATATATATATATATATATATATATATATATATATATATATATATATATATATATATTTAAACGATCAGAGGGTAAAAGTGAATAATATAATAGAAGAATATACAGAATAACGAATAGATTCAGCTATATACAGATGTTCCCAAAAACCTTCAAATTTATTATTTCTAATAAAGATATTGTTTTCTTAAGATCCTATTTTTTTTGTTGAGTTGGAAATCTCAGATGATAGGGTTTCTTTTGGTTTTTGACAAATTTGAGAACAGAACAATAACTTATATTTTTCTTGATTTCAGGTCTAAGATCCTTCACTAATTTTTAATTTGAATAACAGTTTATTTTCCTTTCTTCACATAAACCATATTTACTAAATTTTGTTTTGTTTTCTCTGAAGCACAAAGATGAAAGCAAATGCTAGAAAGAATGTATAAGAAGAACCTGATGTCCAATGCTTATTCGAAAGTTTGAGGGTGCCTGCTTGATTTTGACGTCCTCGAAGTGTTCCTTGATCGTGCCTCCAAATCTCCCCCACAGAACTTCACCTTCGAACTTGAATCCTGTTTTGTTGTTCAGAAGACTCTCCAGAACATTCACCAGCAACAGAATACACAACCAATTTCATGCACAACTTCTGTAACCCCAAATCTCTGTGTGTGTAAAAACCCCCCAAAAATTCATAATAATATAAAAATATATTGTCCCCTCTCCCAAAACTCTCAAAAATCCCAATTAAAAGAAAAAATCCATTCTTTAAAACTAGCTTTTTCCCAACTCTTAATTCCTATTGGCTCATACAATCTTTTTTAATCTTTTATTTGTTTTCTTGCTTTAATTTCTATTTTACCACTTTCTTGCACAACACATTTTCTATTTAATTAAATAAATTATTCTAATAATTATCCCCACCTGATAATTAATTAAAATAATTAAAATATCTTTAATATTTAATTATTATTTAATCAAAACACGTGACTTTATAAAAAATTAAATAAAACATTTAAATATTTTCATACAAATAAATCAACATTAAAATAACCAATTATTATCCACATTCAATTAACTAAAACACCACCTATTAACCACTCACATTAATAAAGTACGACATACACAACACAACCACAATGACAACAATTACAGAAAATAAACAATACCAGACAAACGAGACGATCTGACATCATGGGACGGAAGGACTTCATCGTCACCTCTGTATCAACATTTATCCGTTGGGTTATTTGGTGCTCGCCCTGTCCTGCCGAAGCAGGTGGAATCGAGACTTATACCTGCAATCCTGCATACAAACGAAGTTGTGTACATGTGCATATATACATATATATCAAAGCATTAAATCAAGATACTGCATTGTGAGAAGGAATCGCAACATAACAGGGCACTCGCGAACGAGTGATGCTATATTGTCCTTCGTCACACCTATTCTAACAAAAATAACATAATCAATGAATTACATTTCTAACTAACAATCATCTCATAACATATTAATTTAAATCACCGCATTAAATCATAATTCGGAAAATCAACTGATATAATCAACCATAATGTCATATAGAGTCATCATGTCCAAAATGAAATAACAACATCATCTAGCATCTAACTAACCATATCAAACAATATGTGTATCACAAGTGGCAAACAGAAACATAGCAAGTAATAAATCCAATAAATCCAACTAGCAAGGAGGAGGGTACTACATCCTCCCCATAAAATCGACACTCTGGAAGCCGAGAAAACAAAAAGAAATAAGATTCCTAATATCTGGGAGGCATCCACCAGGCGGTGAACTAATCACCAATAGAAAATAGAATCAAGCTCACACATAAGAGTAACAAATAATATTAAAAAAGTATTAATAATATGGGGTGTACATATTGGAACCATGGATGTTAATATTGTTGCTATAACTACCTTTCATGTGAACATGAAATAAAGGATTAAATAATTGTTTTATTATTGTTGCAATTGTAAATGTGAAAGTGAATGATTATTTTTATATGCAAATATATTTGATGATAATGATGATGATATTTTATGTAATATGAAATTATGTGACAAGAATGGTCTAACTCTACTTTTCTTTGGTCAAGTGGTTGCAAGATCGACATCATACGAAGGGAAAAGGGACTATCATCAGGGAGAGGACGTAGTTGACAAGGATCTATTTTTCATCAAACTCTGGGTAGTGTATGACAATGCAACGATATAACCTTGGCCTTGACTTAAGTAATATAAATATTGATAATTAAAGTTGGAATTAAAATGTAAAAATACTTAATGAGGGTATTCCAAATATAATAATAAATGTTTAAATAATAATAAAAGACCATTATATATCAAAACAAAATAAATGTATTATTTCATTACTGAACTCATGCGGAAGATGATCAACGGTTCATGCAGGCAGAGCACTCTGCCACTCCATCAGGAAACACATGGAATGCAAGGAGTCCTGGAAGATTCCATATTGGAATGTGAAAAGACAACCTCTAAATTTTGGTCTCTCTCTATTCCGAATTCATCATTCAACCATTATTCTTCATTCATTCAATTTTCCAGCCACACGAACTCTACTATGTTCAGGGAAAGTCTAATAGTAATCTTTCTACCATAGCTAGTGACCAACTTCCTGAGGAAATCAAGCATCATCTTTGTTGTATCAAAAGCTTCCTAAGATCGTCTTCCTTAGACTACATCTTATTGGTGCGGGATTTTCAATTGAGATAAGCTGAGGAGGAATTCAAGTGTTAATCTGTGTGTATCGATGACTAAGCTATAGGTGGTTTTTGAGCAAAGGATTCTTCACATTAATCAAGTTTTAGACGCAAAAATAGGCACGTCAAGAAATTTTAGTTTGGTATTTTCTTTGGAATCTATTCGGTATTATATTCTTGAGATTTTGTTTATAATTTCTATCAGTGAAAAGTTAAAACGTCCTTCTTCTAGTAGAGTCAAGTTAGGAGAAAACATTCTTCTGTTTGGTGTTTTTCAAATTTGGAGTGATAGTATTTATCACTACCTCCTGTAGAAGTAGAGCTCAGTAATTGGGTTTGAATCTTTCAATTATTTCCTGAATCTAAGTTAATACTCCATCTAAGGAACCTTGCATCCATTCTTCACCATTCTTCTTAAGCCGACTGTATCTTTAATTTGTCTCATCACTATCAAAGCAGCCTTTAGGGATTTTTTTGTGTTAATAAATCTTTGATATAGTTCATCTAATATATGAAGCCATACCTCCAATCAGAATCTCTAAGCCTTGGAAATAAGATATAATTTGTAATCACTCTACAACGAAACTAGAACTCACTGTATTAACTTGGTTTGGAACTTTTCCCTTCTTCCTGAACTTATCCATTAGGTGTTCCTTTGTTGATCTCTCTCTTCCTTATATGGTATTACTAGTTACCTGAACCTGTGAATGACCCAGTCTTTTTGGATTTCTCATATGTTAATCTTCTCTACCTTACTCAAAATCTTCACCACTCTTATTAGTCTAGTTTGGTAAAAGTATACCTTTCCATTCCATGATCTTTGAGTTGTCATTGAATAATATGAGTTTGGAAGAGTAATTGAGAAAAACAGTCTACTTTCTCTCTCTTTTTCCATTAAGACAACAACTAATCTACTTTAAGGAAAGATCCTAATAAAATTACAAACAGTAATCCTATGGTTGAGAACCAGAAAGCTGGATAATCAAATCATGTTGCACAAATAAGAAACTTGAACTGAGACTTGTCATGTCGAGCAAGGGTTAGTGTTGATGGCACAGTAGTGCTAGAAATATCGACACAGTAGTGCCAGGGATATCAGCACAATAGTGCTAGGGATATCAGCACAGTAGTGCCAAAGCATTAAAAAAATCCTTAGCAAGGTAGATGCCAGTTAGGCAATGTCAACTTTCATGTTCCAGATATACTCTGGTCAAAATGATCCTTCTAGTTAGGAAGAATCTACAGAGGAGGGATCGACCAGCAGTATAGGTGCATGGACACTAGGATCAGAGACATGATGACAATTGATCCTTTTTGTTTGCCTCATGAAGGGTTGGGTTCTTCAGTTGAAGAAAATGGGAGACTGATAGGTCTTGGTTGGGTGGTAAAGCCCCTGATGATAATCCATTTTCCCTCAATGATAAAGTAACTCAAGAATTTCTACTTGAAGATGATGTCAGTTAACAAATTCTCTCGTACTTATTTCTAGGTATTGCTTGTCAATTTTTAATTTTATTTACAATTATGCAATTTGTGTATTTATGGAAATGTTCGTTGATGAATCAAAAAATGTTAGTTATTTCCATTCAGGTGGAATGTTGAATTCTTGAAGGTAGTTCTAAAATAATAATGTAATTCTATGTTTTTATAGAAAACCCTAGATTGACAGTTATTCTATTATGATTCATTGTGAAACTGTTAGAAGTTCCATTTCAGCTGACTACTATGAACTTAGAAGTTAGTTGCATCTTTTGAATTGGTTGGAAATAAATGGAAACCCTAGTTTTTGGAATAAAGTTTTGGTTGCAAATTAGTTGAAAGTTAGTTAATTGTTAAATTTTTAAACCGTAGATCAAATAGGTTGTTACACATGGTCTTTAAATGAAATGTATTTTGAATTTGTACTGTCGGTGTGGTTTTAAATAAATTTCAAAATTGTGTGCATTATTTAAGTAGTTTGTTGATATATATTTTTTAATTATTTAACATGCAGTTGCCATTTAATTACTCACATGGATCCAAAATTTAATAAAGAGGATTTTATGCTTGATCCACAAATTCTTATTGATCCCATACATCCAAATCCACTGCTAGAACAAAACCCACACCTCCAAACTCTTCACTACCTAACCCCCACTCCCTGTAGTAGATCAGGATCAATTAAGAGAGAGCATCTGAGAAAACCTTATTGTGACTCAAGGAAATATAGATCTAATAAAAAATGAGCCTAGAATCCCTCCCCATCTTGCACAATTTTCATCTATGATGCAAACTATTGTTGATTTTGTTTGATCCATTGATGCGGACCTAGATAGGTTCCATAAATGGAGAGAAGAGAGGAGACAATTCTATGCAGATGGATTGTCCTACAAAGAAATCAATGACCTTAAAATTACCAAACAAGCTATGTGCCAATATTTTATTAACCCCCAAACAAACCAACCAATTCCTCCAACCAAAAAATGAATTTCAATTTTATGGTGCAGGCACCCGTAGATAGCTGCACATTTTTGGTATAGATGGTGGATGGTGTTTGATAATCCACCACATGGCAACTGTGAGGTGCCCCTATACTTTTTGAGAAAATTATGGGTTGAGTTTGAGTTGGGTGGAAAACCCAACTATTTTGATATGAGGTCATTCCAGGGAGTTGGGCATGGCATGCCCCAACATAGACTAGGAGCACGTGTCGATCCTTAGTGACATGCTCTGATTGCTCCTATTGTTCCTCCTCCTTCTCCTGGTGTTCTCTCTGCATTTCAATAGCAAACCACGTTATCGACATTAGGAGCATTAAGTTCACTTTCAGGACACCTCACTCATCAGATTGCACACATGGTGATTGAAGTGGCCAATAGAGAGCATGGAGGCTCGAGCTATAGGGATACTCAAGCATCCACTTCAAATGACCCACATGCATATGGGATGGAGTCATACATGAATTTACTATATGAGGATCATCTTACACAGGTATGTTCATCTTTTGAACTTAAATTTAGTGAAGTTTGAAATATGAAAAATTCATGTAAATAATAACACCAAATTATATATATAATATAATATTAATTCAATAAGTGTTTGGTCTAGACACATGATCACATGGTGCCTGATCGTCATGTCTATATGTTGAGTGTTGTAGATCTGGGCTCACCTTTTGGATAGGTACTTAAACTAATATATATTAAATAATTTATGTGGATATATCTAATTTAATTTTCATTTGTACATATGTGTGAATTGATATATTATATCTAGATGCAGGGAGATCATACAATACCTAGTACTGACCAACCACAAGTTGTGGTGAGTGATCTTGAGACATCATCAGCTTAGGTGTGTGCTTTCCAAATTTTGTTAAGTTTAAATTAAATACACATCAAAGATCTAATTAAATTTGTTCATTTACATACAAATGTGTGAATTTGATCTATACAAATTGTTATACATCTATATGTAGGGATTTCATGAGATACCCATGGTGGGTACACCTGAGGTATCATCAACATTTATGCATGGGAAATTTGAGGTGCATGATCATAAGGTCATATCATTTGAGGTTGTAAACTTTAATAAATCTCCTATACAATTTTTATAGACCTTTTAAATATATATATATATATATATATATATATATATATATATATATATATATATATATATATTTGAGGTTTTAACATATTGTTTGCTTTCTATGAATATGCAAGATATAGTAGATCAAGCATTTGGATCTTCTCAAGTGACAGTTATGCTACCCATTGAACAAAATGTGCTAGTAGATTCACATGATCATATGGTAATTTATGCATACTAAAAATCATTTTTACTGTATTTACTAGATATTTAATTAAATTTATTTTTATCTAAAAGTTTATATTTTCAAGTTTAAATATGTTTAATTATATCAAAATTTATAAATAACTTTAAATCTAATTTCAAGTTTATTGTACTCTTTTACAACATGATGCAGGTACATCTAGTCGACATGGAACAAAGAGGAGACGTGATATGACCGATCAGCCTAATAGTTAGATGGTTCTAAATTTTATGGACTATAGATCTCTAGTTTTATTTAAATATATGTGTTGGACTTGACATATAAATTTTATGGACTATCTATCTCTAGTTTATTTTGAACATGTTATTATCATATTTGTGTTTATTTATATCAGTTGAATTTAATATGATGATTATATACACAATCAATTATGATCATGTTATGTTCATTTTGATGATTATATGCACTCATGTATGTATAGATATAAATTATCTAGTTTTCAAGTAATATATGTGCACTATAGAAATTCTTATCTAGAATCAAATTTCATATATATAATTTATCAGATGGTTAGGTGACAAATTAAAACATTCCTTAAATAGTTTAGATAATGTGTACATAATAGCAAGTGAGATGGTACAATATTTTCCAATTCTAGCAAATATTTGAATCAATAAACAAAAATCTATCTTCTTGTATGTATTAAAATGTATAATCTATACAATAGAAAAATTATATACAATGTTGTAAATACAAGATATGAAATGTATAATCTATAAAATTGGAACAAGATATTTAAAAAGTGACTAATAAGATCATTGAAGTTCATTATACATCGAACAAACATATATAATATATATTGATGCTTAATACAACTATATAACATGATGAAAAATATATGTGCATGTAGATACAATAAAAGCTTATCAAATTTTAGGCGAAGAACAAAAAATTATATTTTCATAATCTCTTAATAAAATCATTTCTTAGTGACAATCACATGGTAGACTGACTTGATGAGAACCTGCAAAAATAATTAATGTAAGTAAAGTAAATATAATTTTTATGAGTCATTTAAGTAAAAAATTCATGCGAGAAAAGAACAATCTATAGTAAATTCCATTCAAATTCATATGATGTTTTCCATAGGATGGATTAAGGGGACCTAGGAGGATATATAGCTTAAGGGGGGTCTTAAAAAAATTTCTTAAGTGGAGTTAAGAGGATGGATAAGAGGATGCATGTCATGAACCCTAGGATATGGCTTAATGGGTTCTAAGAGGATGGCTTAAGGGGAATTATGAGAGTGAATTAAGAGTTGCAAGATTGTGGATTAAGGGTTTGTAAGAGGATATGACTTAAAGTTCTTTTAAGAGGATGGCTTAAGGGGATGCAAGAGGGTGGATTAAGGGGAGCTGATAGAATGAAGGGATGTAAGAGGGTGGATTAAGGGGAGTTGATAGAATGACTTAAAGGGATAAAAGAGAGTGGATTAAGGGGATGCAAGAGGGTGGATTAAGGGGATTTGATAGAATGACCTGAAGGTATGTAAGAGGGTGGATTAAGGGGAGTTGATAGAATGACTTATAGGGATGTAAGAGAGTGGATTAAGGGGATGCAAGAGGGTGGATTAAGGGGAGTTGATAGAATGACTTGAAGGGATGTAAGAGGGTGGATTAAGGGGAGTTGATAGAATGACTTAAAGGGATGTAAGATAGTGGGTTAATGGGATGCATGCCATGAACCTTACAATGTGATTTAATAGGGATTAAGAGGATATAATAAGGGGAATTATGAGAGTGAATCAAGGGATGCAAGATTGTGGATTAAGGGGAGTTGAGAGAATGACTTTAAACCCTAAACAAGTATATCTTAGGACCTAAATCATAGGAGATGAACCCTAAGCCCTTAAAACCCATATAGACTTGTAATTCTAAGGATCTCATGAATCGTAGAAACCCTAAACCCTAAACCATATAACCTAGAGACTAGGAGATGAACCCTAAACCATTAACCCATATAGATTTTTTATTCTGAGAATCTCATGAACCCTAGAGAGACTTAAGGGGATGCAAGTGGATGGATTAAGGGTAGATATATGAGGATATGGATTAAGAGGTCCTAATAGGATGGCTTAAGGGGTGTTGAGAGAGTGACTTAAGGGGATGCAAGTGGATGGATTAAGGGTAGATATACGAGGATATGGATTAAAAGGTTCTTAGAGGATAACTTAAGGGGTGTTGAGAGAGACTTAAGGGGATGAAAGTGGATGGATTAAGGGTATGTATACGAGGATATGGATTAATGGGTCCTAAGAGGATGGCTTAAGGGGTGTTGGGAGAGTGACTTAAGGGGATGCAAGTGGATGGATTAAGGGTAGATATACAAGGATATGGATTAAGGGGTCCTAAGAGGATGGCTTAAGGGGTGTTGAGAGAGTGACTTAAGGGGATGCAAGTGGATGGATTAAGGGTAGATATATGAGGATATGGATTAAGGGGTCCTAAGAGGATAGATTAAGGGGTGTTGAGAGAATGACTTAAGGGGATGCAAGTGGATGGATTAAGGGTAGATACATGAGGATATGGATTAAGGGGTCCTAATAGAATAGCTTAAGGGAAATTAATAGAGAGACTTAAGGGGATGCAAGAGGATGGATTAATGGCACATAAGAGGACGGATTAAGGGGATATGAAATCAATTATAATTTTTTCATAGAATGACAATGAATTAAATTTAGTTTTATATTTATACTATCAATTAAATGTATCTAGAACTATATATAGTTACATGTCTCTAGATTCAAATTCCATTGTAATATATGTGCATCTCCTCCCCTTTTTGTAAAGCATCTAATTTTGGGAGACCTAAAACAAAAAAAATGATATAAAACTTTAATTAGGAAATGACTAAAGACAAATATATATATATATCAATTAAATATATATACAACTATATACTTACCAATATTTATTTACTCCATTGTACCATCCGCATCCTCTCTCTTTTGTAATGCATCTATGATTATCTCATGATCATCCATTGAAAGTGTCCATAAAACTTTATTAGTAGGCTTCCTTTGATATCTAACTGGTTATATATTGGTTGCCAAAATCAAATGTGAATAATGTATAATCTTCTTATGTCTTTCATAATCTTCAAATGTAGGTAAGCCATTCTTTCTTATCAAATATTTATGAAGCCAGGTGCCAACAACAACCACTGAACTAATTGGATACTCAAAATTTCCATCATCCACTCTAAGACGTACCAAATTATATTTTCTCTCAACACATCTAGCCAACCAGTACTTCGCTTTCTCTTCATTTCCCTCAGGTGCAACAACAACATACACATGTCCTACAAAAATAAATAAAAAATTCAATAAAGAGTGACTTATATTTAATTCACATATAAACATGCATACACATAAAATTCAAATCAATAAATAATGTACCTTCTTGTACAAGATCTAAAACACGATCATAACCATTTGATGTGAACACTTGATTATCTTCAATTTTTGTTCCATGTTGAACGTGTGTCGATGTAGGTGTTAAGTCTCTTTGTTGCCATTGTTCAACCCAATCATCTACAATACAAAATTGACAAAATAATTCCAACTCGATTGTCCATATTGTCCATGTGTTTGCATTCAAACTCTTAAATGAATTCCATTTTGTAGATCCATTAATTGTTTCACAATCTTGTTGAGAAAAAATATCATTTTCTTCAAATAACCAAAAGAAGCATCAAATTATTGAGTTCTCACTTGTTCTTGTAAATAATTTGGTAATGCACCAATCTACAATTTCACGTGCATCTCTAAATTTCACATCATCCTCAAATTTTAGTCGCTCTCTAGCAAGAGTTCCTTTTACACATGCACCTACTCCATCGTGTTCTCCCTTACCATGACCAGCTTCAAAAAAACTCCATATGTGTTGGATTTTATTTTCCTTATGAACTCTAAATAACCAATAAAAAATTCTAGCATTTTTGAATTGACACATGCAATTATCTGACCATATGAGATGTTCTAGCATTTGAGTTCCTCTCTCTTTTAAACTTTTATAAAATATATCAAAAGAATATTGAACAAACTCAAATGATTGTAATGGATTATCACTTACATAAAAATTGTATACTCTAAAATAAATTATATTATCTTTTGTTCTATTATCTACATGTTTGTAAACAATGTGAACAAATATAGCTACTTGAGTAGAATTATAATACTGTGATTGAATTTCTTCTTGTGGAGAAAGAGTATATTTTTTAGCAAAATCAACAACTAACAATATAGTTCCAATTGGGAATTTTTTTTACTTAAATGAAATTTATTATCAAGCCAATGAGCATTCTGAGAGTGTTGAACATATTTAGGTACAATCTTATCTTTAAATTCATTAATAAATGCATGCACACTAAATTTTTCTACAATTAGCTCACAACATTTTCCAGTTTTTCCATCTTTTAAAGAATACTCAAAATTTTAAATTTGTTTACATCCACTAATTGTTGTCCAAAATCATCTAAACTAATTTCATGCATACATTCTCCTAATAATGAAAATTTACCACATCTATCACATTCTCTAGAAATACATGCTTTTAAATAAAATAAGTTTCCATTAGAGGGTTCGCAAAAAAAACCTACTATAAAATCTTTGATTCTTTTAGGTGGCATATTAATACCACAAATGTCATGCATAATTTGGTTACCATGAAAAGTGCATCATATATATCGAAAACTATCATAATAATAGTGAAATTGTACATGATTCTTACATCAACAAGAGATTTATTGCTTATTAATTCTAACATACCAAGGTTTACACTTTTTGAATGATCTTTGACTTATGTTAATATTCAATGGTAAGATTGAAGCCTCTAAATTTTTTTTTTATATAATTCAGTTTGAGTCATATCTAAGAGATGCTTTGGATGAGGTTCACGAATTTTGGAACCCACCCTTAATTTTAATACATCTCTAATGTTAGGTGATACTCTTGTATTATCATGCCAAAAAAAATTGATTAAAGATTTAATTTCATTAGTTAATTTCATGTATGATCTTGGGAATCTACCACAAAAACTCCAACATTGATTAATTGAATCATTTTCAATACTTTCTCTTCTTTTAGCAGCTCTTATCAAATTTCTAGGATTTACTTTTATACATTTACTAATCTTACTTAACATTCTTTTATTTGAAGTTTCCTTATCAACTAGAGCAGTTGTTATTGCACGATGAGCCACATTCTTATCTTTCGACCGCCTTTTCTTACCTATAAAATCAATAGCATTAGCAACACTAGATATGACTTGTTCTACTGAATCATCTTTCTTTTTTTTTTTTACAAAAACACCTATTTTTTCATCACTATTCTCATTTTCGACATTATCTTCAATTGCACCATGAGTTGACATTGGAATCCTAATTTCTTATATTAAAAAAACATTTTATATATTCTATTTCCATAAGTTCTAATTTGTCTCCAAGAAACTTTACCACAAAGTTTATCTAGCACATCTCTTTCAATTGTAAAAAAACATTTTTTAGTTTCATCCATACAAGGGGTTTCATTTTCATCCATACAAGGGATTTCATTCTCATTTGCATTCTCATAAGATATAATTTCATCATTTTTTTGTTTTTGCATTGTTTCAACCCTAGAATTATTGATATCATCAATGGTGTATCCAACTTCATCTAAACAAGCAATGTCAATACTATCAAAACTTGGGTTTGAATACATACCTGGATAGATTGTATGAATAGGTGCATTTTCCTTATCATTGGGAGGTGGATTTGAAGACATACTTGAAGTTGTTTGCATAGGTACTATTTCCATATCATTCAAAGTTAAAGTTGAAGGAATAGTTGGTTTTGTCTCCATAATTGCATTTTCTTCCATATTCACCATCTCCACATTTGCATCATCTACATTCATTTCATCATTCATGGCTTCCTCTTCAACATTATTGGAACAAGATGCTTGCAATTTTTTCATTCGACGAATCCTTTCTCTTTTATCCCTTTGTCTCTTTTCCTCCATATCTCTATTTGCTTGAATTTCTTCAGGTGTCATTAACTTTCTACATTTTTTTCTTTGTCTTTGCTTATCACCCATGGTTACCAAACCCTCTTTGATGGCAAAAAAAAAAAAAATCAAGTAACCTATTTTCAAATTGCTATCTCCTTGAAATATTAAAATAAAACTATGTAGTATGAACATCCTTTTTTCTTTAAACTTTGAAGTACAAAAACATCATGAATGCATCCAAAAATTCACTTTTTCCAAATCTCCTTGTAAAAATCTATTGTACTTGATTCCACTTCAGAAAATTCAACTTGCACTTTGTCTCTTCCAACAATTTGAATAAAATATGCCTTGCACATGACAAATTTGCAATAAAAAATGCATAAAATGGCGCTTTTGGACCATACTGCAGAAAAGGAATGTTGCAAAAAAAATGTGTTATCAGTATTTACCAAATTATGAAAAAACAACTATATCAAAAACGTGTATGCATTACGAAACACATACACGTTTTGTTTTAGGAATGTGTATGTGTTACATAATGCATACATGTTACCTTTAGCCAATGGGTAAATAGATAACGCGTATGCATTATGAAACACATATGCTTTTCTTTTAAATAGCGTGTACGCGTTTTAGTAATGTGTACACATTATTTAAAAATTGAATTCCCAACCCATATGCAGCCTTGGTTTTAGGCTTGGGAAAGACTTGGAAATCTGAGCCTTAGCCTTTGACTTGCAAGTAAAAAACTAAGGTAGATTGAATAAGAATTTCCAACTTTGGCAATATGGTTGATGGGCTGTTTTTCTAAATCAATCTATAAAATTAAAACCCATTAGAGAACATGATGTCTACTTTAGAAATATATAATTTTTATTAAGATTAGATTATTTTTTCTATTTTTTAATTAATTTCTAAGAAAACTAGTCCTTAAACTTGAAATATTAGGCTTTTTTTTGTTTTTTAATAACTTATTTTAGTTAAGTTTCTTGTAAAAAAAAATATATGGCATCAAACTTCAAAAAAAAATCTACACAATAAAAATAAATATTTTTTTTTAGTTTAGGTCCAATTATGTTGTTCGTACACGTTGATTTTTAAAAACAACAATTAAGGCCAATAAAAAATTTAATAAAAGAAAATTTAGCAAAAAATTACAAAAAAAATCCACATCAATCTTCATGTCGTTAGCTCTCTTTTCCCAAAAGGAATTAGCAAAATAATTTTATTTGTGTCGAAAAGTGGTGTCCATACATGTGTTTGGTATGGTAAAAAAATAGGGACTTTTAAAAAGTGGCTTTTATAGATCCCTATCAAAATTAAATTTATATAATCTGGGTATTTGAATAATTTACATATTTAGAAACTAGATTAAAAATTATAAATTTCATATTAGTGACTTTTTTAAAGATTCATTGTGTAAGTGCCTCAAATTTTCAATCTAACTGTGACAAATTCTTAAAAACATCAAAAATACTTCCACCTTTTGAGCTTTTTGTGTACCCAACTTCTTGCATTAGCCCCCCACTACCTTTTCAATGTACTTTACTAAAACACTCATCATTATTCATGCTTGCTAAAGTGGGGGAAAAATGTATAGGCACAAATTTTCACCCATTACACAAATTCCCCTTTTACACTTCCTCACCTAGAAAACCAAATCTAAAGGAAATATTCCACATCAATGAGCTACCTTCGTTCCACTTGGAATTTGTCTTTTGCGTTGGTAAGAAAATATTTATTGGAGATGCATGCATGGTATGCATGAGTCTAGCAATCTCTTGGGCATAACTCCTTTCAATCTCTTTACTTCCATCACTTCAAGTAGCACTTTGACACTCCATAACAATAGCAACAACACTCCAACTCTGTAAAACAAGTGTGGAACACACCATTGCAGCATGGGCTTGAGGTTTTACAACACCTCCATTCATCACAGTTGAGGTTGTGGTGATTTTTCAAGCCTTCTTCCTCCTCCATTAGCTAGTGAGCTCTTGGTGGAGGTGGTAACGTTTCACTCCTCTCCTTTACAATTTGGTTTAAATAGATATATATTGTTTTGTAGTGTTATTTGTATTTCTCCTTCCTTTACTTCTTTATCATATATTTCCATATCATTTCTATCTTGGCTATCCATGGAGGTGGAAACACTAAAATGGGGGTTTGACTATGGTAGACCCCTATATAGCCCCCAACAACTTTCCTTATTTCTTGTGTGTAGGTGGACATGCATTTAAAGCTAGCTAGTGAATTAGCAGATCAGTAAGATCATCTTTGTCACTCTAGCTTTCATCTACATACTATATCACCTTTGGTTGTACTTTTCATATTTCACTATACTATTTTTTTCCTTTAACAATAGTTAGCTAGGCTATCAGTTCATTTTTTAGTAGTTTATAGTGTACTTCCTATTTTTTGGTCATATGGATGCCAGCATGTCCAAGAGATGCCAATGCGTCACATTGTCATCCTAGAACTGCGATGTTGTCCTTGGATAGAGACCTGTCTGAGGTATAGTGTTGACTCTAAAAACTAGCTCGCTTAGCCTAAACTTGTATTTCAGTTCTAAAGAGTGGTTGTAGGGCCTTATAGTCCTCATCATTCTCATCCCTCATCTGAAACATCCCTTTAGAGTGAGGTAAGTTAGGGCATCCTTCCGCTCTTAGATCTCTATGACTTGGGGCCTTGACATGATCGACCCCCCTCTCTTACAATAACCTAAGTGCAAATGCAGTTTTCATATGACTTTCTATTGGTGTGAATAAATTTCTTGTACCTAGCTAATTCATTCACGAGGTAATTAGGGGACATATTCACATGGTTAAGTTTACTTAGGATATAAGATTCTTTCTAGAAGTCTTAGTTGGATTTTCTATAACTTCTCTTATGTAGCTATATTGCATGATTCCTAGGTAGTTAGTTGTCTCATGTCATAGGATTACGACACTTGTCATGATCTTGTCTAATCCTACATCTCTACCTTTCCTTTATAAGCAAGTCATCTCATGTACAATTGCATCATATTTAACCATTAATCAATCTTGCATTATGAAGCAAGCTTTCTTGCCACTCTCTCTCTTGTGGAAGTGGTTTTGGTCTAGCAACTATTCTTGGGGGTGTTGGGGAGTCACCATTTACTCACACATGGGAGAAATATTGTTTGTAGGCATTGAATTATGTTTTTTCTTCAGACATTACCTATGTTTTTAGGAGATCATATATTATGGGGGTATATCTTATCTCTCTACTTCCCTCTTATGGGAGGGTCATTTATTGTATATACATGATGGATATATTCCTTGGGGGTATCATTAAGTTCTCCATACATCATGTTTGTTTTTTTTTGTTTTTCTCTCTTTTGGAGAGGAGTTTTGTCCCATTGGTTTTTCTCCTTTTCTCCACTTGTGAGAGATTTATTTGTCATTGCATTTGAATTGTAAATGGATACCTAACATGGCCTTGTAGCTGAGACCCATCCTCATAGTATTTGCATAGTTTTCATAATAATCTTCTCCCTAAGTTGCACTTAAGGGGGGGGTGTTGGTGTGAATAAATGTCTTGTACCTAGCTAATTCATTCAATAGGTAATTAGGGGACATTCACATGGTTAAGTTTACTTAGGATATAAGATTCTTTCTATAAGTCCTAGTTGGATTTTCTAGAACTTATCTTATCTAGCTATATTGCATGATTCCTAGGTAGTTAATTGTCTCATGTCATAGGATTACGACACTTGTCATGATATTGTCTAATCCTACATCTCTACCTTGCATTTATAATCAAGGAATCTCATGTACAATTGCATCATATTCATCCATTAATCAATCTTGCATTGTGAAGCAATATTTCTTTCCATTCTCTCTCTTTTGGAAGTGGTTTTGGTCTAGCAACTATTCTTGGGGGTGTTGGGGAGTCACCATTTACTCCCACACTTTCAATTATTTGAGATACAAAAATGCAACCTATATGAACTTTTACTAATGCAAAAATTAGAAACCCTAGATGGCAATTAACTAATGCAAAATGCAATGCAATGTTAATGCAAGCTAAATCTAGGATAATGATGGACTCCAAATTAGAATAAAGGTGTTCTAAATGCAATTTCACCAAAATGGAACCTCAAAAAGTAGGGGATTAAGTGTTATCATATGGCCTAGGACATAGAGCAAACCCACTTTTAGCTATTCCACTCAAGGATAACCCTAGAGATCTCAATGAAAAAGAGAAAGAGATCCTACAACATGGTTGTCCTAGGGGATGATTATAATCTAATGAGGAGCTCATGCCCAATCTAGGGCTTGGAAAAATGTATGAAATGTAAGATCAAATGAAAAAACCTAGTGACGCATGAAAATTCAATGAATGACATAGAAATGCATATAAATAAGAACAAAAAATAGTAAAATTAGAAGTGTGCACCTAGAAACTTGTAGAGGATTGAATGAAGACTTGAAATACTAAAAATATTGAAATTTAATCCCAATGGGACTCACTCGCCAATCAGGGCAAATCAGTCCTAGATTGGGGTTTCTACACAAGAATGGGTTTCCAAAAAAAAGGTATCTGAAACTGCAAAAATCTCAATTCAATTGACCTAAACTAGGAATCATTCACCAATATGGGTGAATGAGTACATTTAGGGTTTTCTAGGGTTTCAAAGTCTAAATCTAGTCTTCAATATCTGCTCTTTTTGTTCCTCTTTGTTTTTGGATCTAAAACCCTAATTTTAGACCCGAAGATGACTTTTTGGTGAATATTATGACCTTGCAAATGGGGAGACAACTCCAACAACTTTATCCAAGCTTGTAACCTAATTTTCAACAATCCTTCAAATATTCAAAGCACCTAAATTTTTAATTACACAACAAGAGAGAAAAAGTGTTGATTGTTAGGGAATAGGGGTTTTCCTTGGTCAAACCCATTGTAGGTAATTAAACCAAATTATGAGACAATCAAATGAAGTCATGAAACATGAATTATGGACAATAATACCTTGAATGATTCCTTGAAAATGATGTTTTGTAAATCTACATCTCGACATGAAATGGCCATGAACGATGTAGATCTTGATCTTAACAATAGGTGTAGAACAATGCTTGATCTTGGATCTTCAATGCTACATTACAACACTAGCTCAATAATATGCTTGATGCTTGATATGCTTGGAATGATGATGGATCTTGAATTTTTTCAATAATTGATGAAGGATTCTTCCCTTGAATTCCTAAAAAATTATCTTTAATGCTCTCTAGATGATCTTGAACGCTTGACTTGATAACACGTAGACTTAATGAAATAATGATTTGAAAGCTCATTTATATAGGAAATCCATTTAATATCCCATGTATTAGATCCTGAAGGTTGACATACATAAAATTTGAACTTCAAACCCATTTTTTCCTACTCAAATTCTTGAAAATAGGCCAAATGGGACTCATTCGCCAAGCTGGGTGAATGGGTCCCAACTAGATGGGAATCATTCAACAAGTTGGGTGAATAAGACCCACTTGGATGGGACTCATTTTCCCAAAGTAACGAATGGGTCCCATAGGGCCTATTTTGATTACTAGAGTGTCAGGGAGTATGTAAAATAAGCTTATTTGGTGATCTTATTAGGTTTTTTATTAAAATAGGGCTTGGGATGCACAATATAGGGTATTAGGGACTTACTAATGATGATATTAAGGTCATAAATGCAAGAGGGTCCAAAATTCAATGTGAAAGTGTAAATAAATAAACTTTACATCATTAAATTAAGGTAAAATTGGGTTAATTTAGCTTAAAAGAGCCCTAAATTCTATGTGAATGTGTGAAAAACATTACAACACTATATTAGGTCTACTTTTTTTACAAGTCTCTTAAATTTAATGTGAAAGTGTAAATAAATACACTTTACAACACTAAATTAAGGAAAGGTTAAGTTATTTAGCTTTAATATGGACCAAAACCTAATATGGATGTGTATAACACATCACAACACTAGATCAAGGTGATATCAAGTCCAATTTATCATTAATTATTCATGAATTAAGCAATGAAAAGGAATACATTTTCCATTGCCACACTTAGACCTATGAATAGGGCTTCATACTGAACAATGTTGTTAGTACACAAAAATGATAGCTAGTATGACTTTGGGATGCAATTGCCTTGGGGGATAATAAAGAGGATACTTGCCCCTGAATCATGTTAGGTGAATGATCCATTAAAGTAAATTTTCCACTAATCTATTGTATTGACAAGGAACATTGATCCATTAGGAAATTCATATACCAAAGGATTCTCTACATAGATAGGCACTTCCACCAATTGGTCTACAATCACTTGTCGTTTAATTTCCTTCCACTCCACATAATTTATGTCAAATTTAGTCAAGATCATTACCCATTTATCCATTCGCCTAGTGAGAGTTTCTTTTTGATAACAAGTATTTCAATGGATCAATCTTGGCAATAAGCTTGATTTGATGCAACAACATGTAGTGTCTAAACTTTTGTAAAGAAAAAACCACCAATAAGCATGCTTTCTCAATGGATGAATAGTTCATTTCATATCCCACCATGGTCATTTTGATGTAATAAATGCCTCTTTCCTTTCTGTTTTCATCATTTTGTGCTAGAAGAGCACCTAGTGCTACTGATGTTGTTGATATATACAAAATTAATGGTTTTTTTTTCTATCAAAAATATGAGCATTGGAGGTATCATTAGGTAGTCCTTGATCTACTGGAAACATTTATCACACTTCTCATCCCACTTGTAAGTTATTCCTTTATGGAGAAGATGCGAGAAAGGATGATTTTTTTTTTTATAACTGCACTATGAACCTTTGAATGGATTGTAACCTTCCTCATAACCATCTCATCTACTCCAATGTTTGTGGTGGTTCCATGTCTAGGATGGATTTCACTTTTGCTAGATCAATTTATATCCCTCTTTGTGATACAATGTGGCCAAGAATATTGCCTAATGTAACACCAAAGACACCTTTTTAGGTTTAGTCATACCTTGTACTCTTTGAGTCTATCAAATATGGGTCTCAATACCTATATGTGTTCATCCCTTTTATTTGATTTGGAAAAGATATCATGTGCATATTCTTTGACTATTTTGTGGATCATGTCATGAAAGATGAGGGTCATTTCTCTTTGATAGGTTGCTTCTACATTCTTCAACCCAAATGGCATCATGTTCCAAGAGTATGTTCCCCATGGATAAGTGAATGTAGTTTTGTGTTGATCCTCCTTAGAAATCATGATTTTATTATAGCCTAAAAAACCATCCATGAATGACAACATTTCATGCCCAACTATTAAATAAATGATGATTTTGATGTTAGGAAGAGGGAAATGATCCTTTGGGCATGAAAATTTGTGCATATGTTGATACTCCTAGTAGGTTTAGAGATGGTTATGAGGATAGAAACCCACTTAGTATAATCTACTAGTTAGATGAATCCAACATCAAGAAGCTTTTGTAACACAAGTTTCACTAGGAGTGCTATCTAAGGGTGCATCTTTCTAAATTTTTGCTTCATGGGTTTGGCTTCAAGATAGAATGTTAAATAATGCATGGCCACTTCTGGATTGAGGCCTGGCATTTCTATGTACAACCATGAAATTTTTTCTCCTTTCTCTTTTAGGAACATTGCTAGGTTTTTCTGTTCTTTATGTAATAAGGATTCGACATAGAAAATGATCCTTGGTGCTTCTTTTGTTCCCACATTGATTGGAGTGGCCTTTTCTGCTAGCACCGCTGAATTTTCTTGATGCATTTCACTAAAGAGGAGAATGAATCCCTCTTCCTTGGACAACTCGAAGATGATTTTACCCTCAGATGCACCCTTTCTTTTTACTATTTTAGGATTAGAGAGTGCCATAGTGTGGTTTTCACTCAAGGATCTATATGTTAGTTGCATGCCATCAATTTTGTGACTAAAGGATTCAATCATCTCCCCATAGTATGTCCCTATGCCATTTCTATATCAAAACCAATCATGTGATCTTCCCATGGTAATTTGTCATACACTTCCATGAATTATAAGATTGCTTCATCATTTTCAAATAAATCTAAAATCGGTGGTCCTTATTCATCCTGGTCAATGAGTTGTAGGTATACCAAGCTTATTTTAGTCAGTTGATCATTCAAGGAAAACAATGTTGTGGATATCATGAAGAGAGATTTATTCTCAAATAGGTCAGCAATATCAAGGGGGGAGTCATCTAGGGTAATATCAAGTGATGTTGGTAACCAAGAGGAAGCCTCAACTTGTTTAGTGGAAGTACCTCTCCCAATTAGGGTAGCCTTTCTAGTAGTACATCCTAGGCCAAGATTCTTTGGGTGTTCTCAAGAACAATGGGTTCTGGGAAACCATTGTCATTTAGACCTATTTTCTCATTTTTTTTGTACCTCCATCCCTTCATTAGCTACAAGCCTTTGTTGTTATCTTCCATGGGAAGAGCGGGGATGTTCGTTCATCTTGATATAAAAATTTAGAGACATCCTCCTCATTGACATCTTCTTTGTTCAAATCCCCCCACTTGATGAAGGTAGTAGCTTCCATCTTTACTATTTCAAGAACTTTGTTGATAGGTGTGAATTTCCCATGAGATTTGGGAGAAAGAGGCAGCTCTCCCAACACAAAAGTGTTCTTTTGTAGTTTATTGTTTGAAATATGGAGTCTTGCAACATGAGCATGAATGTATATAGATTGATATGGCTATTCATGTGTTTTCACTGATGTCAACATGGTGAAAATAGTATGAGAATCTTATTTGGTATACCAGAAGCTAATGACTACTAGAAGTGTTCTTTACTGATGAACCGATGAATTGGTTTTTGATTCTAGAATTTAGTGCAAAAAAATATATAAGTCTAATCTCTTAACCATGTTATTATGACTCATTCAGATAGCTATATCTAGGATCTTGAGAAGTTTTTTGTTGAGAGAAAAAAATTATCATTGATAGAGTTTAACTCTATACACTATAGAACTCGTTTCACTACTCAACATATTAGTGTGGGAAGCTCCACATTTTATTAAGAAGAACATTCTAATTTTGTGGTTCTAATGGTAGTCTCTCTAAAGTCAATGTGATGAGAAACTGAAGTCAATCTAGAAGTTTTTTGCTTTGAGAAGTGTATGTTGGTTTAGAGTTTTTGTGTTTAGGTCCTAGTCTTGGCCAACCTAACATATGATATGCATTAAGAAGATTAAATATACTTTGCAGAGTTTTTCTATATGTCTATGTTGACTTGATTTGATGCACTACTTGGATAAAAATGTTTTAAATCTTATGTGGTTCCAACAAGAGTTATTTTTGGTTTGTTTTCATCTAATTAGGTTGACCTAATTGATGAATGCCTGGATATACTTGCATATATATGTAAGAATACTTGAAGGAAAAAGTGTGTTTGTGAGGAGTGAATGTGTAAAGGTGTAAGTATGGGAAGGAGAAAGAAGAAATGTGTGGTGAAGTGTGAAGAGGATTGAGGAAAGTTTGAATATGCAAGCCTAAATGATTTATTAGTTGATGATCAAAATATAATTGTTGAGCGAATACTATGTGAAGTAGTACTTCTTATTCAAAGCTTCATTTGAACTAAACCCTACATGCAGAAGGTGTATTCCATCAGTTCATACTTTTGGTAGTGATCTATAACTTTTGTATCTTGGTGGTTAGCCATCATTTGTATTTAGGTTGTGATCCTTTTAAGGACAATTATTCCTAGTAGTGAGCCATGTCATATACTATATCCGAATACAATATATTGTGAGCTAATCCTTATAGTGTTTTTTCCCATTTTTGGTTTTCCACATAAAAATTCTAGTCTTCATGTGTGATGATGCATTGTCTTGATTCCATGTTCTCTCTTATTGATTCAATTAGATTTGTGATAATGTTTAAATTCATTTTATTTGAATGGTTTTATGGAATAATGATTGACTCCCCTCTTAGTATTCCAGATATTCAACAATTGGCATTAGAGCTTGGTTCCTTTGAAAAATTCTTACAGCTTGATGAATGTCCCAGAATTTGAATATAAACTATTCTTTTTCCTCTAGAAGTGATCTCTACTAGTCATTTAGAAGAAAATGAA
>VDFB02168118.1:123766469-123782304 GCA_007258455.2 Sequoia sempervirens | reverse complement strand
TCTCAGCACCCAAAGTCACTTTATTAGTGTCCCAACATTTAAAAATTTCCATGTTGGTTTCAACGAGCTATAACACTAAGGTGTCCATTAAAATATTTTTATTAAAATAGTAACCTTTGTAAAATTAATTAAATATAGCTCAATATTGTACATCCAAATTACAAAAATAGTCAAAATGCATCATAGATGAAAAATGATTGCACAATAATTATATTGATGTTAAATGATGATAAATAGAACTAACTACGTGACTTACTAGATAAATAGACACTCTCTCCAAGATTCTTGAAGAACACACCAGAAGCTAAAAATAACATCAAAAAGTGCCATCTGAGTCCTTTAGACCATTAGAATTCACTAGTAACATGAAATAACCCCTTCGATAAGGATGACACAAACCCAAAAAGTTAGTGGCAACAACAATGTAAGAGAACCCAAAATGGAGACATTATAATCCTCCCCTCCCAGAGATTACTTGTCCTTAAGAAATGCTAACAGAACATCAAAATCACTAGATTGATACTTACTAGAACCAAATGTGATACCAGGGTCCCAAGTCAATCTCCAAAAAATCCCATCGTGTTGTCATTGCACCACTCTAATTATAACTGAAAATACCTTGTGCCAAATTTGCTTTTTCCTCTCATGTATCCCAACCAATGAGCAACTTGC
This sequence comes from Sequoia sempervirens, assembly GCA_007258455.2. Lineage (NCBI taxonomy): Eukaryota > Viridiplantae > Streptophyta > Pinopsida > Cupressales > Cupressaceae > Sequoia > Sequoia sempervirens. Next base: position 123,781,632 of record VDFB02168118.1, on the reverse strand, counting down.
AAATTTCTTCACTAAAAATTTGAGTAAGGATAAGTTTGTATACTTTTAAGAAGGTGTTGGTGTTAAAAGTTCTTCATTTATAGATGGGTAGCTAATAAACTTATTTGTTGTGGGTGGCCCCCATCGTCTAGTTAAGTTTTGTGATAAAATAGAGTTTATGGGGTGTTAAAATATAAACTTTATTTAGTTATAAAGAGTCATGTCTCATGTAAGAGACATTACTTGTCCATATATGTATTTAAGGATCTTTGGATCCATATTTTTCACAATAAAGAAAATCTATTCAATCTCTATAACTTTAACATTATCTATGCTTTGTTTTAATTCAAATTTGTGTTTATGAATCCAATCTGTGTACCTAAAACTAAGCCTATGTGTAGACCTAAACCTATACCCATGGGAAAGGATAGGAAGAAATTAAACTATTAGAACTTGTTTGTGTTTTGATTTGGTTTAGATCTATGTGTGTACTTGATCTTCATGTTCACATAATTGAATTAAGACATGAACTTGAAATCTTTCTCATTAAAATGAGCTAGCATAAATCATGCTATTGAAATTTGCTTGTCTTAGGTTTCTATACCTAAATTTAGTAAGGAACAAATAGTGTTTACAAACACCATTGAGGATTCTAGTAAGTTCTAAGGGTTGCACTCTCCTAAGTCAATCTTGTAGGAGGGTTGATTATATACTTTCATAACAATGTTGAGGACAACAAACAAGCCTGAAATGGATCTAGAATGTTGTATGTTGGTGTAATGCTTTGAAATAAATGTTATTTTATTATTCTTCTATTTCATTTTGAATCCCTTAAACATAATTTTAAATACATGAATAAATATCTTTAAATGCAACATCTCACCATACAAATCAATACAAATATGTATTAAATCAACTTATAATAACTAATAAAAAATTAATAAAAATGTAAATCTAAATTTTAAACTATAAAAATTGAAATTAAATTTATAACTGAACAAAATAATTTAAATGGATTTTACCGTTATAAAATAAATATAAACACAATTTTTTCCTATATGTGAAAGTTTTTAAAAGCAATGGAATACAAAGTGCAGTGTCATGTATTTAAATTTTAAAATTATAAGAATAATCTGCGTTATCTTTTTTCATATATAAACCATTTAAAGCTAGTATTAAAACCATACCTGAGCAGATAGCTGCACGCGCATTATCCTTTTTTCTAGCAAAATACCCTTTCACTTTATTGAACCAATCACCATCTTGAGAGTCTTTGCCCATCGTCGTGATAGGCGCCACTTCACCATTTATCATTTTGAGAGTAATTACGCTTTTGCTGCAGTTATTCGATGGTCCATCTTCATAGGGAGCTGTGAGAGAGTAGTAGAGCTTCACTCCACGGAAATACCGTTTCACCAGCATTCTCTTGCCCTTCATCCACTCCCACTGTTTCAATGGATATGGCATCCTTGCATCATCCATCTTCCCGAACTTCTCGTCTTTAAAGTGCTCCAGACAAAATTCAAGAGCCTCATCGACTTGACAACTGTTGGGATTAAATCCGTGATACTGGACATCATACTCAGAATGCCAACTCACATGAATTTCCTCTAATTGTGTGAACTTATCCATCTTTGGAGGTCCTTTCATATTATCGTTGTATAGTAGATGAAACACCTGTAACTTGTAGCATCCCTCGATATCAGGAGGATCTTCAACACTGATGCAATCACATAAACTTAATTTTTTCAACTCCCTTAGTGATGAGAAGCTGGGAAACCTGTCTAAACTCTTTAGTTGGAAGAGGTAAACATCTTCCAACCTGTCACAACCTGTAAGATCCGCTAGCTCCCTTATACTACACTTGCCAAGTTTGAGCACAGTCAAATTTGATAATCTTTTGAAACTCAGAAGCTCCGTTAGTTCCCCCATATTCCATAGTTTAAGATATTCCAGTTCGCAACAAGACTCTAAATTTTTAGGCGCCGAAGCAGCTTTTGATGAAATGGACAACTCTAGTGTCTTTAAAGCACTTGGCACATCTACATCTAGACAAGCCGTCACTGCATCACATTCCGACAAAACGAGCTTGGATAGTTTCTTACATCCAGTGAGGAGTGGTGAGGCTGCCATCTGACAGCAAAGATTAAGGACAATAGTTTGAAGCTTCACACAATCTCTACAGTCGAGGGGGCCCTTCACTTTATCACACAAACTAAATTCCACTTTCTCCAAATGCGACATACCCTCTAACCTTGGAAACTCCAAGAGAGATGGACAGAGAACATTAATCTCTCTGAGACGAGAACAATGGGTAAGATCTCCCAGCTGATCAACCACCTGGCAGCCTGCAATATCGATCTCAAGATATTGTAACCCTTCGAGGCTGCTTAGGTCGGGAAGTTTAAACATTGGATCTACCCCTCTTATCTGAAGCCACGCCAGGTTTAGCAACTTTTCCATCCCATCAAGTGCTTCCAGTGATTTGCAATCCCGTAATGTGATACTTCTGAGGCTGTCCATCGGGCCCAAGTCAATCTTCCTCATATTCTTCACATCTACATCTACGAGCTGAAGCACAAGTAGTTTTCCAAGGTACTTCGGGGCGATCCTTTGATAAATGCATTGCTCCAACTTTGCTAATTCAAACCCGTCTTTATCTTGTGCAATTGGTTGACGTGTACTACGTTGGTTATACTCCTTCCTCCACAGCCATCTCGTCATGTCATTTGCTTTTCTTTGAGCGAACTCAATATATAGGTCATGTATGCGGATTTCAGGCTTAAATTCTTCAATAAAAGCCTTCTCACGGAGATCCTCAACCTGGAACCACATATAAATTAAGCATTCAATGGTTTTTCAATTAAAACGCCTCAATCACAAACAAAAAGCGTTTAAAAGCAATTATTCAACTCACTGCTTTTACAATAAACGAGATCTCTTCGTTGCAATTTATTGCCATCCACTCAGTAACTTTCTTGAGAGACATATTGGGCAGCATGTATACGGTGAGAAGCATGAATATGGTGCGATATTTGTCACATATGCCATCAAAAGCTTTGCCCAGCAAAGTGAACAATTCATCTAAACCATCACCCGCTCTGTCTACCATCCCATCTATCTCAGCAGCCCATTTTGACAAATTCGAACCATATTTACTGAAGAGGTAGCCACCAAAAGCTTTTAAGGCCAACGCATGAAATGTTCGAACATTGTCGCAATAGGTCTCTTTGAACAAACATCTTTTTGCGCACTTCAAGGCAAAACCTCTCTCCTCTGCCTCTAACTTTGGCTCTCCTGCAAATGCCCTTTCCAACAAGATGGCTATGGCTTCTTCCTCTTTGAGACTTGGGATGCGCATGCATGACTGCTTACCTATAATGAAATGCTTTTCCAGAACATCTACACTCCGAGCGCTCAAAAGAATCCAGCTATTTTCTCCCAAGTCTGTCTTACTATAAAACGCCACTTCGTTTATACTTTCTTCTGTGATATTGTCGAGAACCAACAGTACTTTTTTGCCCTTCACTCTTCTATATAACTCAACTTTTGCCTGCAAGTTATATTAGAAAATGCGGAATACTTACGCATCTTGTTCACGAATCTTTGTTTAGAGTCATTTACATAACACTGGAATTGTAAAGAGAATTCTATATGAAAAGGAAGAACAGTTAGGAAACAAAATTAGATCAAATAAAAACATCAAATAGGGATCGGTTTTGCAGTTGAATCTTATTTAAAAACATCATAATATGAAACACTGAAAACAAAAAAACGCCCTACTTGTCACTTATAAAATTGTTCACCTGATCTTCGTTTGTCAGTGGTTGGGCATCCGATTGACGGCGGTGAGTGAGATACTGCAGGGCAAGTTTTATTCTTTCGAATGAATCGCCTCTATAAAACTCCAAATGGCATACGTTACCTTCAAAGTCTCCCAATTTAAAGTTGCAGAAAGCCTTGCCGAGTGTAGTTTTCCCGTGGCCTGCTATTCCATACAATCCTGCAATACGGATTCCCTTTTTGTTGGGCTCAACTTTGTTGAAGAAATCATCGACCTCCTGCAACCAATAAATATAATAAATACATAAAGCGTATGTATATATGCGTGACAGTACTACAAAACAACAGGGAGTTATAGAAAAGGAGGTAGTGAGGTGTTTTCACCTGACACATTCGTCTTTCTCCTTGCATACCACGGACATCATACCTTGGGGAGGGCGTTGGAAGTATGTGCCAGATTTCTTTCACTATTTCATCTCTAAACTTCACTTCATCGCCACTTTCACCGAACACCAACCCATTGATTGGCCGTATTGCTTTCAAAGCTCCGTGCCATTCGGCTAGCTCTTCACTGGATTTCTCCACCCGTTTCCACTTTTCGTCGTTGTCTTCAGTGTATTTAAGAGCATCCGGCGAAATCAGGTAGAACAGGGGTAAAATTTTGAGATTGCGATTTGTAAGGGTTATGTCTCTCGCTTTCACGAAAGCGGCGAGTTCCAGCATTGGCCACTTTGTTTCGAGGAAATCTTTAGAGAGAAGCAAAACTGCTACTTTGCACGTCTTAGCCGCCTCAAATATACGAGAGGGGAAATGTTCTGCCACTGGCAAGCTTTCACGATCTTGATCAAAGAAGCAGGACACACCTTGGTTTGTCAGGTCTTTGTGTAGCTGCCTAACAAAATTTTTCTGCTTACCGCTGTGACTGAGAAATACATCAAACTTCTGTCCGTGGTCACTGTTAATCGAAATAATGAGTGAGGTTTAATGTTGGATTTATTTGGCGGACAAAGACAGCAACGTTCAAATAAAATGCATCTCACCTGGGTTGAGAGGACTGGTTTGTGCCTGAACTTGTTGTCTCGCCTGTCGAACGCGGATCTTGAGAATATTCCCCGTTGCTTAACTGGGTGGTGTCGGTCTCATCCATTTGGGAACCTTCTGCAAAATAAATTGGACATAGATAATGGTCATAAAATATTTCCCCTATTGTTATGTTTATACCAAATTTAAAGAATTCAAAATACATCCCTAAAAAGCTTCCCATATAAAAGCCATAAGCAGCACATTTTGTCTAACCTTAAAAGTTATATAGATGTTTTCAGTAGATTTAACAATTTTAATATGAATGATAGGCAAGAATAGTTAATGCCATTTAGGTGCATAATAATTGACTCTATTATAAACCTTATAATGGGAATGTTCGACAAATCTTAACATTTGATAAGTCTCAGTCCACTTTTACATATATTTAGGTTAATTAAATTAATAAAGTATCTAAATAAATAATTTTGATGTATAAATTAAGTTTAAAAATAATATGGTATTTATTCAATTTTGAAAATGGAAAATTAAGTTTGAAAATATTACAAGATAAGTGTTTTAAAATATGTAAATTGATTATATGTTTTGTTTATGTTTAAATCTACATTTATTGAAATGAACTACCCTACAAAACTAACTTTTTCTCCATGGGAATGAATCAAGAGAATCTAATTATTAAAATTTGCTTACCTTGATCTTTTGATATATAAATTTCAATAAAGACTAATAATTTTTAAAAACATCTTTCAAGAATCTATTGAATAATTGTAGACATATAAAAATGACCAATGCACTTTCATCTTGTCATTTCATTATTATCCTTATCATTTCTTCTATCTATATTAATTAAATATCTTTTAATTATTTGATTAAGTTAATATTTTCTTCCATAATAATTAAATTATTTTTAAGTATTTAATTATTTAAATGTTTTTATTATACTATTTTATTCAATTATTTAATTAATTCATCTCTTATCATTTTCCCTCCAACATTAATTCAAATTATATCTATAATTAAATATTATTTAGCTAGCACGTCGTTTAAATAAATTAAAAAATAAATTATTTTTTCTATAATTAAATTATTTTCAAAAATTATTTAATTAGCTAATGCTTCTCTTTTAAATAAATTAAAAAATTGGGTCCTATCTTGAACTTTCCTATCCATTTGTTGGGATGTGAAGCCCAACGATCACATGTCTTAGTATTCTCCCATCTCTTCATATTTGAAGAGCTTTGTATAAATATATGGCAAATCATGTACTAGATGATAGTGATTGATTAATACAATTATTCCCTGCTTGAGAGTGGACGTAGGCTATTGTCGAACCACTATAAATTCGTCTCTTATTTTGTTCTTTATTTTATGTTTTCATTTTGTTTCTTTGGTCATTTTATTATTAACAATTGGTATCAAAGCTTGGTGAGGTTGAGCAAAAATGGAAGAAGATGATGAAGTTGATTCAATCATTGAAGAATTTCTTGGCAATTTAGGAAGTGATGTGCAAGTAAAAGCTAAAATGAAACACCATGTACATTGGTGGGATGGCTGGAAAAAATAAGGAGGATCCGACTAAAGAGGAGAAGGATGTTGGGTTTGGAGTTGAATCTGAACTAAAAGAGTTTTTAGAAGATCTCAGAATTGAGCTTAGAGCACTTTTTGAACGCACAAGTGATGCACAACAAGGGAAAGCCATCATGGAGGAGTTGTGAAAGAGGGCAGAGGCAGACAAGAGTGGCAAGTCTGTAAAGGATTTGGTATTGCTCATTATGAAATGGTTTTTCTCACTTCTAGCTTCTGCCTCAATGATCCAAATACCTTTGCTTCCAAAATTCATAGGATGTTGAAGCTAGGTCTCAACATTTATGAGGAAAAAGATGTGCAGGCAAAAATCCCGGTTTGAACCCCAAATGAGGAGGTCAGTGAAGATGTTTCCATGGCGAAGGTTGTCTAGCCAGTAAGTCCAGTGCCAAAGAAAATAAATGAAGGTGGCTTATTAAACCGAGTGCCAGATAAAAGAGAGCAATCACTCGATGAGAAGGAGCTGCTCTGAGGTTTTGTCAGCAATAAAGGGCAGTGTCAATGGAAACAGTAAAAATTGGACCAAGTTAAGAGTCTCCTCTAAGAGTGAACAAAAACAACAGGGCCATTGGGACAGGGTATCTAAAATTCAATTCCCCAGAGGTAGGTGTGAGAATAGCCAAAAGGACACGTTTGGGTGAGGATGGTTCCCAAAGAGAACTAGTAATGAGGAAAGTGACACCCATGATAGGAAAAAATCTAAAGGTGACTTTCTTGATATGATTGCACGGGTTTCTTTATTAGATGATGAGGAATTTAAGGGGCTAGATTTTGTAGATGGCTAGGGCTTGAACAGATTGAAGAGCGAATGGCTTCAGGACAACAAGGCTTTGGATGTTCATTCTGAGAGCTTCAACAAAGAAGGCAGCAGTGAGTCCATGGCAGAAGACAAATAGGTTGTGGATAGCATAGAAAAGTCTAAGCGCTCCTATGAGGGAAGAGACAGTGAAGAAAGAGACCTTAACAATCGCCCTTTCAAACAGTAGAGAAGACAAGATGCGGATCGTAGGAAACAGAAATGCCTCAGCATGGCAGCAACAAAGGATGGTGGTGATGACGCCAAGGCCAAACACAGAGGGGACAATAGAAAATTTCAAGAGATTGATTCTAGCCCTAGATTTTCTCGCATAAGGTACTTACATCGTTGATAAGGATGAAAAGGAACGAAATGAATTAGCGATTGGTGACAAATAGTATATGAAGAAGTAACGTGGAGGAATCCTAAAGATTTCGTATAAAACAGAAAGAAAAGTAACGAGGTGAATTATCTACTATTGCACAGTTCTAAACCAGAAGGATAAACGATGAAGATTCAAAATTGAATGGATAGGTGTTAGTACACTTGCATGAGCTTACTATCAAATATTAATGGTGACATGTTCCTCTCTCAGCCGTAAGTAAAAGTAGATATCTTGTTTCTTGTGCATCCTAGTTCACTGGCTATCAGAGGAAATATCAGAGGCCAACGAATTTGCTAGGGAAACAGCAGGGATCATCTATAACAACGGTGGCTTAGCTTTTGTCTGGGTAAGAAAAATTGATAGCTCCTATTAATCAAGGTGGTAGGATAAATGCCCATAAAAACTGATGAGAAAATTGATGGAAAGTGCATTTTAATCTTTTCCTGTTGATTCCAATTTGATAATTGAGCATTGTCTAAATTGTGATAAAATTTGTCTTGTTCAGAAGTAGAGTTTTGTTCTAATATTATTGTGAAGGGTTTTATCTAGTTGTGAGAAATTGGAAACCCTAATAGATCCATTCGCATTATAAGCATGAGTGACCCAAAACCTAGTGAGATCAGTGTTAGACATGAAAGAAAACCAAAACAAAAAAGGGTCAAAAGACTTAAAACTCAGCATGTTCCAACTGAAGCCGAGCCCAAACCAGTAGTTGTGTCTAACCCCTTGCAAGGTACTCTTGGGGCTTCTACAAGGTCTAGAAGTGCAAAGAAGGAAACAAAAAAGTTCATGCAAGTGACTTTTGGAGGTATCAGAGAGGGAGGGTCACAAATTGGCAAAAGGCCCACAAGACAAGTTGTTGTTACCACTACGTTGATTGATGATGCTAGCGAGATTGGTGAGAAACCCCAGCCCTAGAGTGGATGGCAATTGTTTAAGTATGTTTTCAACAAGCAAAAATCCAGTAAGGCTGCATGCTTCTTGTGGGGGTTGAACCTGGGAAACCTAGTAGTTCCAAATGTGTTTGTAGAAGCTAACTTAATGATGGAACTAGCAAGGCACTATGACCCTATTGATTCAGGAATTTATGATTCAACAGAGGTGTAAATAGATAAAAGACAGACTGGAAGGGTCAAGCCAATGTTGAACCTTCTCATTAGGAGGAAGCTGAGAAAGCAAAGGAAGAAAAGATTAAGGTTGAAATTGCAGCCATTACTCCTATTGAAGCTCGTAGAATTCTTAAGGATAGTGGAATTATGCTATTACCAGGATGTACCATTACAACGGCCATAGCCTATGATGCAATTAGAAGAGACCCTCAAGCTCTGATATCAGAAGATTAGTTTGAGGATAAAGTATTTGGTTCTGAGTATAGTCCAAAGTTGCATACCCTTACAATTTGGTCAATGGCACCACATACTAAAAAAATGTGAGGTGGCTAGGCCAATTGAAGAGGTCATGGGTTCACTAGTAGTCAAAATAGCTATTGACATAACTCCTATCCAGGCAGTTGAGTTGACTACACATGCTACAATGATTATTGTTGATACCGCACATATTTCTAAAAAGAAATATGAATATTTGGTCAAGGAATACAATAAGGCATTGAATGAATTGAGTCGAATGAGTGCTACCATTCAACCTATCCAAAAGACAATGACTTTGCCTTATCCCTCTCCTCATTTGATATGTCTAAGCAAGATAGGGAAAGTTTGGCCCTTAGGATTGATGATTTAAGAGGAAAGTTAACTATTGAAGCGGAGAATGTCAAGCAGGTCAAGCTAGAGACAGTCAAGGTGGCCAATGAGATTTTTAGGGATGTGCTCAAGCATAGAGTAACCAAGTTGGTTCACAAGGCTAATGAAGTATGGGCCACATATAAAAACATTCATGAGGAAAATGCAAAGTATTTGCAAGTACAAGAAGCCTTTAGGAATGAGTGGAACAACTGGATTGCTAGAGTGAATGCTCTGAAAGAGATGATGTAAAAAATAGAAGAAGATCCCGAGGCACCCACAAATATTCCTAGCATCTTGAAGACTATTGACTCAATAAATGAGGTAACAACTTTCCACGGAAAATTGGGAATACATCTCCAGAACAAGTTGAAAATATTCAAAGAAATGGAGAACCGTGGCATGCCTAAAATATTGAATTTCAAGGGTGAATTATATCCATTTGACACCTAGAAGGAAGACTAGCTCAGAAAGGAAATGTGGTGCTACTTTCCATTGTTAGCAACAAAGTACGCCTACTCACTATCCTTATTGAAAGTGGAGTAGCCATCACCACCTCATCCTCAAAATCAATCATATTAGTCATGGCCACAAGATACTAGTGGTAACCTAAATAAGTTTATGCTCCACTATTAGAAGAATCATCTAAGACTTCAATGGGAGAATGGTGGCATCCCATATAAGCCCAGTGATACTTATTCTTTCTCGCAGCCTCTTTCTCAAGCCTATCAATTTTCTTCTTCTTACCCTTGACCAATTCCTTTGAGATAATTTGGCTTCTTAGATGATAAGCACGCTTGAGAACACCCCATGCAAACTTCTTGACAACTCTTGTTTTCTTCTTTGGAGTTACAAGGACTTCAGGCATATCTTGTTCACTCTGGGGAGAATCACCTTGAGACTCAAGAGGGTTGATTCTCCTCAACCTTCGGACCAAGCTAACAGACACACTTACCTTACCCATTTCTTAACTGAGCAACTTATCAAATTTCCTTAGGACACCACCCAATTTAGAAATAACTAGCTCAAAATCTGCAATTACTAAGAACACTTCACACACTTATTCCCAGACTCATAATTCTCACAAAAATCAAACGGTGAGAATAACAAGCATGTAACCTTCATTAAATAGAGCAACTAGAGATTTTCTACATTAATTTCCCCATAAATCTTGTATGAGAGCGTTGGAAATCAATTACATTGATTTTGAACCTCATCTGTTGATCGTACTTTGAAATGAATCATTGGATAATCAATTAGTATGATTAATTATGAAAAAGTTAAATGCATGCACTTGATTCTTCTCCACAATTAGAAAACTCAAGCGAGATAAACATTCACTTAGATTGCACATTAACCATACGCATAGCATTTAACCAAACCCATCATGTCACATTTACCCGCTCACCCATGGGAATTAATTTACTTGCAATTCATCACAGTAAGACAACAGGTAGCAATCATGATTTAACTTCAGAATATCAGCCTGTACTCTACCTTACTTCAATTTCACCTTCCCATGTGTACCAACCCTTGACAAATTTTATGACCATAAAACTATTTCCCAAATTTCATATGTGTGCCCAAGAATCGGTTCTAATTTAGCATTGTTTTTATCTTAGAACAGTCCCGGCCAATATTGTAGTAGCACCTTATCTTCACTAGAATTCATTTGAGCATTTGAAATATTCCACGTGCCATTCACCCTCTTGCCCATTGAAAAACATGAGACACAAGTGGGCCCTTCATGGGATGGTGGGGAATGGTCAAGATTGACCCACGTTACCCACCATCAACCGTCAATCTCTATTCTCAAGAAACACACCATCCCTATAGTTTGGTGAGTCCCTCCATGGAGTGAACGATGTCATCTTGCTCGTTAGCCCGTGTGATTAATTTAATGAATAAAGAAAACAAATGGGCGCACAAGGAATGATCTTGATGAATACACATGTTGTAGTGTCTACCATTGATTTTTCTCAAAGCCACGCTTGCTGGCCTTTTGGAGGCACTGGTCCCACGGCCAGACATGACACACGCCATCACCTACTAGCCTATTTTTTTAAAATAATATGAAATAAAACAACACAGGCACACAAGGAGTGGCCAAGATGTAGCCACGTTACTTATTGACGTTCATTGATCTTCTTCTAATGGTGCAAGCTATCTTCACCAAGTAACCGAGCCCGCTAATGCACAAGACACATGGCTAATGCCTGACAACCCATGAGAATAAAATAATAAGTAATAAAAATGCTCAGGTACATGAGGAAGGGTGGTGATCATCCCTCGATGATCAAACGGTCAGTGTAAAACCTAATTTTGCACATACCACAAGTTATTTAAAAGAAGGGGGCACTAATAGGGCCATGGGGAACTTGACCCTTGGGCATGAAAACTTAAGACTTTAAGCGCTTTTATAAAAATTGAGCCCAACCATAGGAAACATTAAGCATTGAAAAGGTACTTGGTGACCGACACACCTAAACCCAAAGGGCTGATGAAAACAACTTGAACAATCGGAAACTGGGAGCAACAAGTCAATGCAAAATTCTAACAGCCAAGGGTTTTGAGGCTCGTAGGTCAATTCTAACGGGTTTTGGCAACACCAACCCTACAAGAGTGATGAAGAACACAACCCTAAGCCAACAACCAGGGTCAAAGCCAAGCATTGCAAAATTTAAAATGGAACCAAGAGAATTTTTTGAGGGGTTCCATTAGAAACATAGTGAAATGACCTCTTATTTATATGTATATGTTAACATTAATTCCCAAAATTCAAATAACACAAGCTAACATGTGAATGGATATTTGAAATCATTAAAAAACAACCAAAAACATATTTGAAATTTAGGTCCTAAGTCTAAGTGAGAACCCATTCGCCTTTGGGCGAATGGGTCCTAGGTCACTTACGTAGGACACACATTCTCTGATGTTAAGTTTTATGATATGGCATTAATGAATGTTGAGTTTTACCCTTCCGAAATAGCAATTAATTAGGCTTGGATTTTAATTAAAGGGGCGAATTAGGGAAAATTAACCTCAATTAATTAATAAAGCCCTAGATTAGTGTGAAAGTGTAAAACTACACCTTACAACACCAAAAATAAGGCACAATTAAGTCCATTTTGATTAATAAGGCCCTAAAATTAATGTGAATATGTAAAACACATAGTACAACACTAAATTAAGGCATAATTTATTCCTTTTATTTAATATTATTTCCCAAATTAAGTGTGAAAAAGGGATACTTTTTCCTACACTACAATGTATAATTTATTTTATTACAATGACACTAATAATTTAACTTGATATCCAAACACAAACATAGAAGTCCAAATTTTAAGTGATAATAAGATCCTTGCTTGAATGCTAGTATCAATTAGTCATCCAAGTCAAGAAAGCGCACACTAGATCTGTGATATTGAAAACAATGAAATGCAAGAACTGATATCCTTGAAGAGTTCAACTAACTCTCCAAATGACACATTGCCATCTAAGGTGTCTTAATACATAAAGAATAATATGAAATAATTAAAAAATGATTCTACTCTAACAACTCCCTTCAAGCTCATCTTAGGTGGGCAGAAAGATGGATGTGTCCTAACAACTAGGCCTAATGAGGTACCCATGTACAATGAAAATCTCCCATAAAGTGGAAAAAGGTAGAAAGCTTGAGAAATTAAAAACTCCCAAAAGGAAATAATAATAAGAAAGTAAACTAGACATGATACATCAAAGGTGACTACATATATCCTCAATGGAGTTGTCATTATCCTAGTGCGGAGAATCTTTGGAAGTGTAGCATAGAAAATTGCTACACTTAACAATTTCAAACTATGTTTTGTCCCCCTAGTAATTAGACCTAATTAAGCATATAATTTTTTAAATTATGCACTCCAAGGCCTAATTTTTACCATTTTTGGAAGAATCACAAGCATTGAATAAATGCCACCAATTGTTATTTTACCCCTGACTAAGGGCTTGGGGATTGTAGGACTTTATGGTGCCCACCTAAATTAATTTCTCTTGCTCCATGGTCAGATCTGCAATGAATTCATCACCTGTAGCTATTAGCCATGTTGCACCATGATCCCTCTTGGTGGAATAGAATATTAAGACAAATACTCAGTAGTTAGGTCCTAGCTTTGAAGGTGTGGAGAGGATGAGTTGAAAATCCTTCTTTTCAATCCCACATTCTTAGAGTTGCAATCTTAGTTCATTTTATTTCTTGTGAAATAATCCTCTATAGTCTTATAGTCTCTTAGACTTATGAGGTCATTTTCTAGCTCATGGCTCCTTAGTTCATCAACCTTCCCAAAAAGCTTTTCAAGTTCTTTTCATTTACTCCATTGGGAGTTTTCAATGCCTTAACATGAAATAGAAGATCTAGAGATATACTAATGCATAGAAACCCGAAGGCTTGATCACACCTATTATACCACTTCTCCCTATCTTTTGTTGTAGTTGGTTCCTTTTTATTACCCATTGTGACTCTATACAAACCTTTACTTTTAATGTCAATTGAACATTTACTTTCCACTCATGGTGGTTGAAAGGTGTAAGAGGCTTGATCGGTAGTTAGGCTTCATACTTCAGTTAAAAACTTAAAATCATGAAAAAAAGTTAACAAAAATATAAAGTGCACAAGGTGCAACACAATGACAACCGGGCCCTTGATTATTCTTTTGATCCTCCCTTGAATTTGACACTTTATATGTTCTAATGCATAAACAATTTCAATGGAACAAAAAATGGCACTATATAATTTAGCGTGATATTGTTGCCAATGAAAGGGACAAAAAAATATGATACCAAAATCTGACCTACTTAGGGTTAGACAAGGTATTCCATGGCTAGTCTCCATGAGCAGGGTAGCCTCTGTACTCCATAAATTTCTAAAGTTTCCTTATGATGGCATGGTGTATACTATCCAAGACACTAGATACAAACCACTCATGTCATGTGGGGAATTTTCCCTAGACCACTTCTAGCCTACTCCAGTTGGACCTAAAACGTCAGCCCATACATCTTCTGTCGGTGTCACAAGTGCACAATCAATGACTGTACCTATTGCTAGCATCATGAGTACCTTACCACAGGCGATGGCCATACCTAGTGCTCAAATCACTAGTAATATACCAAGGATTACACAAACAGGGGGCATTCCCTCCTTCCAGTATGGCAATCAAAATCCACTCTTCCAGACTAGTAGTCAGAACCAATTTACGTCGATTCCGAATCAGAATCCCTTTTCACAGATTGGTAGTCAGAATCTGTCCACACAGATTCCAAATCAAAACCAATTTACATCGATTCTGAATCAGAATCCCTTTTCACAGATTGGTAGTCAGAATTCGTCCACACAGATTCCAAGTCAAAACCAATTTACATCGATTCCGAATCAGAATCCCTTTTCACAGATTGGTAGTCAGAATCCATCCACACAGATTCCAAGTCAAAACCAATTCACATTGATTCCGAATCAGAACCCTTTTTCACGGAGTGGTGCTCGGAATCCATTTACACAGAACCCAGGTCAATACCAATTTATGCAGATACCAAACCAAAACACATTTATCAACATTTCGAATCCAAATCCACCTCAGATGCCAACGTTCAATCAAAACCCATCATGAGACTTTGGATTTCAGAATACATACATGGATCTGCATAATCCTCCTAGCACATCTTTGACCCAAGTTAACGTCCTACAAACACAAATGCACGCATTACAAATGCACGCATTACAAATGCACGCATTACAAATGCACGCATTACAAATGCACGCATTACAAATGCACGCATTACAAATGCACGCATTACAAATGCACGCATTACAAATGCACGCATTACAAA
>VDFB02168118.1:123726517-123766369 GCA_007258455.2 Sequoia sempervirens | reverse complement strand
GTGAGATGTCAATATGCAAATGGATTGGCTTTCAATGTTGTTCACTCACCATATTGGCAACAAATGTTGAAAGCAATTAATAAGGCTCCAAAAGGGTACAAGGGCATAGGTTTTGAGAAAATGCGTCGCACATTTTTGGAAAAAAAAAAGAAGTGAATTTCATGGAGTCATTGAAATTCATTAGGAATTTGAATTTGTGAGCCGAAATAGGAGTGTCCATTGTTTCCAATGGATGGAAAGATGCAAGAAATCAATTATTGTTCAATGTTATTATAGTGTCCCCTAAAGGGACAATGTTTTTTAGAGTAGTGAATTGGGGCAGTGAAGGATGGTGCATTTATTGATAACATTCTCATGACAACCATTGAAGAAGTGGGGCCTCAAAACATTGTTCAAGTCATAACAAACAATACTAAAAATTGTAGAGTGGCTAGGTTATCGCATTTTCTGTACACTTTATGTTGTCCACTCCCTAACTTTATGCTACAAAGATTGGCACCAAAATTGATTGAATCCAACAAGTGCATGCCACAGCCGAAGAGATCCAAATGTTCATCACCAACCACCATATGTCACAAGGCATATTTAGAACATTCTCAAAATTAAATTTATTGAAGGCAAGTGAATCAATAAATTTATTTTAATAAATACGGTTTTACTTTAGTAAAAAATTATTTTAATTTTAATTTTAATTTTTTTAATTTTGATTTTCAAATAAGTTGCCAAGACTCATTTTTCCTCAAACAAAATTGTCTTGAGATGATTTGTGAAGGTTCATGAGGCACTTTATAACATGCTCAATAGCCCAAATTGGTCTATATGTATGGAGACAATCTAGCACTACAAGGGCAACAAATATTAAAAAATGATCCTAGATGACATTTGGTAGGATTGTGTTGAATATTTGTTATATTGAAATGGATAGGCCTTGTTTGGGAGAGATATATGATGGATGATTTGGAAGATGAGAGGCATCATAAACACAAAAAAACAAGATCCTAAAGAAACATTCTTCAAACTACTACACAAAATTATTGAAGCGAGATGGAACAAAATAGACACCTTTTTCTTGCCTTTACATTGATTCCCAAATGTTATGGTGTTGAGCTCCTTTTTGTGTCAAAAAGAATCCACCATATAAAGATGTTGAAGTCAGCCAATGGTACAAGGCAACATTGTGTAGACTCTTCATTGATTCCAACATGTAGGATGCACCAAGAATTGAGTTCATGGGTTTTCTATCCTCCAACGACTTTAGTATTGATGCTCTTTGTGACAAGTATAAGGTCGATATTCATAGTTGGTGATACTCCCATGGCTAATCATAAGCTTTATTAAAAAAAAAAAAGTTTCATTTATATTTTATAATTTAATTTATTTAATTTTATAACTCTTAACTCTTTAATTTTGTCTTAATAGATTGCTAGTTCATCTACATTTGAGAGGAATTGGAACACATACTTCTTCATCCACTCAATAAAGCGCAGCTAACTGCACTCAAAAAGGTATAGGACTTGGTGTATCTACATTCAATCTTGTGCCTCCTTTCACACAAACAAAGTGACTACAAGAAAAAAGACACAAGGAAGTGGGATATCGAGCCAAAGCATATCAACTTGAATGCTTCCACTTCCCACCTAGTTGCACTTGATGTTGAAGATGAGCCAACTAGCAAGCATAAGAGTGCAAGTGCTAGTGCGAGTGGCACTTTTTGTGATTCTTCTAATTTACCAAAACATACATCATCTAATATGAATGGTGATGATATTTTTGAAGACCCATACGATGAAGCTTGATTAGTGATGGTTGATTGTTGACACTTGACATTTTTTTTTTCATTTTAATATATAATATATATCATGACATTTGAGTTTGACCGATTGACATTGTACTATTTTTTATTTTTATGGTGGTTTTGTTTATTATACAATATATGATGTTGTGTGGTATTTTGAACTTAATTACTGATGCAAATATGTATATATTTCTGATTTTTATATGTTTTTGTATGGAAAAACCCAAAAAAAGCCCAACCCCAAAAGTTCTTTTTAACTAAACCTGCGAACCGAGCCCCCAAATCCAAACCCAAACTAGTACTAGGATTGGTGACTTAAGTTTTTATTGTAATAAAAGAGGAAATATCCTGATGAATTGTATTCAACATGCCAAGCATCTCATTAATGGCAAATTGAACACAACTAATGATTTGGCTGTCATTGAAAGTGAGGTAGAAGACTATGGTTTTGTCATACATAATTAGGGTATCCGTCCCACCCACCCCCGCCGACAATGAGGAATATATTTCTTAATGCCTCAGAAGGGTCAACGAGAAGACCAGAGGCAAGAGAAATCTTACATCTCAAGCTAGCTTTTCTCTCAAAGATGGTACTTTGTATGAAAAGCACTGTTTCTACATTTGTGTCTGTTCTCGGAGCAAGAGGGCTTAAAATTTATATGTTGTATTGTACATAGTTAAGCATGTTTCAATCCATAGACTTGGTGATTTATGTATATGAATAGTTGAGTATGTCTCAATCCACAAAAGAAGTGTTGTTGTTATGGATAGTTCAACTTGAGTATGTCTTAGTTCACAAGAAAAGTGTTAATAGTTATGAATAATTGAGTATGTCTTGATTCATAGATATTGTTTGACAGTCAAGACAGCCATTGATGTGACTAGTTTGAAGAGTTTTAAATGAGCAAGGAGATTTGGTGGAGAAACATCATTAGATTTCTAGATGGGTTGCTGTGTTCAGTCCAACTAATGTTCTATTCTTTGTTTAGAATGATGTAATTAGGGAGAAATGTTAGAAATAATATTGCATCTTAATATAGTATATTGTAGGTTGTTATATTATAATAGTTACTAAATAAATAAATAAAACAAATATTTGTTTTGGAAGTTTTTTTTCCATGACATAACATAGGTTAGGTAGTTTTGTATAGGAAAAGCAAAGGTTTATAAGTCAATACAACGTAATGTAAAACCAATGTGTGAAATTCCAAAGAAATCAATATATATCATTTTCATTATTGACTGCAATAATGAAATCTGTGTATATTTACTCTACCAAATTCGACCATTCATAAGAGTGCCATGTTGAAATCAAATCGGACAGACGAAATGAGAAAATCCAGACCTTTCAATGTTGTGGAGTATTGTGAATTATGAAAAGAGGCACTGGATCAAAATTTCAATGTGGCACAAAGGGGCCTGCTTATTTCATAAATTTCTTAGTGACAACATATTTCAAAGCCGTCAGAGTCGTTGTCATGTAATGGCAATGGGGGCACTCACAAGATTATGACACCAAATCTAAATCACACTCACTGCAATAAAGAAAGCAAAAACTCTAGCAAACATGTAGCAAGGTTGCGAGGTAACAATTGTTTACAATCAGCCCATAACATCACCCAGAACTCACAAGATACATGTCAAAGCCTACTATATCTTCAGTACAAAGGGATGCTTCCCAATTCTTTCCTAGAGGCGTAGCATTAGAATGTATTTTGACTGATGAATTTAGTAGAGACAACATCTCAACATATGAATTGGACTAAGAGAAATGCACTTGGCAAAAACAAAAGCTAAACCCTAAATAAATCAGATGGGTATCAAGCCAATACTTACGCATTGACCAGGAGAGTGATGAGCTGGTCTTTGCTCAAGGGCATCAAAAGCTGCCTCAAATCATCCTCTGATGGATGCACGGCTCCTCCACCGTTGCTTTCATCATCTAACTTCCTCTTCTTCCCATCTCCTATGCATTCCATCTTTGTGGGGATTATTATGTCTATCTCAAAATATAATATACCCTCCAATCTAAAATGCCCTAAAATCCCTGCTAAACCCCAAATCTCAGCCAACAGATCAAAGGAAAAATGTCGAACTTAGTCCCAAATCTAAGGCCAAATACAACGGATCCACGTGCTACGAAAATTCGCCTCACAACCCAAAACGCATGTACAAGAATGAATCAAAACCCAGATGAGAAAATGATCGACGAAAAATGAAACCTCAGGGTACTCTGAATTTAAGGCGTAGGCATAATGAATGTGCCTTTCTGGGCTTTAGAAATTGAATATTGCATATGTAAATTCCGTGCTGTCAATTTTAGTTTAAAAAGTGCAATGAAGTTCGAGGCTCGGACGTTTGTTCTAACACGCAAGTTGGATGATCAGATTTGTATTACTTTCAGAGTAATTGGGGTTTTAGTTATTGCTATCCTAGTTAATTTTTTTTAGAGGTACGTTGATGAAGTTGGTAATGAAATTATTTTAATTAGTATATATATTTTAAATATATAAAAAATAATATTTTTTGAAATAAAATAGATAGATATATATATTTATTTTAAGATTATTATTTTTCATATAAGATATTAATAGTATACATTTTAAGATTAATATATATTTTTATCTTTTAGATAGATGTATTTAAAATATTTATATTAGTAGTATTTGTAGTTGTAGTTTGTAAAATGTTAATTTAATATCCAACTTTATTTCAATGAATCAATTAGTTTTTTTGATAAAGTGACAAATTTAAATTTTGCTTCCAATTTTCTCTTTTATATTAAACATTTTTTTATTTATTCAAACACAAAATATCCAGGACATTAATTGAGCATATGGGGGCTCCACTTATGTAATGTTAATCGCTTCAAGAGTATAGAATAAAGATTCATAGTTTAATGATGGGGTGTTACGATGAGATTATATTATGATGGAATTTAGTCTAGGTTATCTTTGTTATTTTAGCTCCTTTAGACTATTGTCTACTTATTTATGTGATTAGTGGAGGAGTAGCAATAGGGTTGAGATCAATGAAAGGGCAAGAAAATGACAATCATCTATGACATTGAAGGCTCAAAATACAACAATGTGGTGGTGAATACCACTGCAATTTCAAGGAATTTTATAAAATGCATATCCAATGAGACTAAAAAACTTACAATAAGAATATGGATGTTACGAAGGGCACTTGAGAAGGAAATGTATGTGAAATCTTCAGTGGTTATTAGGGCTACCATGGAGGACCCCCTAATAGACCCAAAGTAGTCTTTGTGATGCTACAATATATTTGGCATGGAACTAAGTTTGAGTTGTGATGGTATGTCCTCCATGGAGTTGTGTTGGTATGCCCTCCATAGCGACATCAAATTTATTATTAAATAGAGCCATAAAGGAAGCTTAAACATAAGAATGTTTTAACTACCAAACAATTTTATACCACTTACACTAGATTTTTTTAGAATCAAGATAAACTTGTATCCAAGGGACTATAGGAGATTGTGACATGTCTCAATATGAAGTTGTCTCATTCTACTACAATTAAAGAAAGTGTGTGTCGTGTTAATGAAGAAGAAGACTATTTAAAAAAATATCAAGTTAGAATTGTATAAGTGGAAAGCATTAAGATAGGGGGTGATAGGGAGTGGGGTTGGAGGAATCAATCATAAATTCCTGCTCTAGGCCTTTCCTTGTAAGACCTCTTTGGTTTTTTGCTTCACCAATCTAACCTATAGGTCCCTATTCATGACTAGGTGCCCCTGGTTTGTCTGCCCAACCCCTCTTCCATCAACAAGCTTCCCTTCTACCAAGCCAACCTTGGTGCTTCGCCATATACTCTCCATTGGCCCTTACTCTCCCTTAAAGACCAAATTCTCTCCACATTCAACTTGATAACTTGTAGAGGTGTAACACATTTAAATAGCTTTAGGGGACTCTACCTAGGGTTCTTATAGCTTCTCAAGACTCCCATTTACCATCGCTTCCACAATCCTTCTCCTAGGGTTAGGAAAGGCTACAAGCCTTGAGCCCCCAATTAGGTCTCTGAACAGAGGTAAAATGATTTTTCCTTCTAAACCCACCAAAAGACTTCAGTTCTTTGCTTAGGAATGGTGGTTCTCATGTCCTCACCATGAATATTTTTAGGGTTTTAGAACAACACTACCCGTACACTACTCAAACACAAAAATGGTTAAGAACCTAGGGTTTCCTAGCTTTCACAGGTTGATTTCAGATTGTCAAGGAGTTCTCCCTCCAAACAGCCTGTTAGAACCTCCTCCTAACCTCCAAGAATAGCTAATACCCTCAAGAAAATTCACAAGAAATAATTTCTTGAATATCTTAATTCCCCTACAAGTTATAAGGCTTTTACTCCAAGTCTGCCCTAACCAGACCCTGCCTGGCTTGCCTAGGGCAAGACATTACCTGCAACTCCTACACTGCCACAAACCCTACAAGCTACCATATTTACACTAAGGGATCCTATACACTAATCCCAAAGGTCCGTACAATTTGTAGAGTGGGAAAGTGCTCTAGAGCTCCATTCTTTCAAAACTACCTATTATAGGCCAGAAAAAGACAATGGACAAACTATATACAAATAAAAGAAGAAAATGATTTGAAAAGACAAAAAGATAGCACACTAAGCTTGAAAAAACACTACTCTACATCATACATAGGCCCAAATGCCTTGATCAATCCATTTTAGCACTATTCTTGAACAAAAAACAAAAAAATAATGGCAAAACGTTGTTTTTCTTCAACTTCCAACCTTCCATAAAGGTTGAGGAAACCTTTAGATATGCTTCTAAAATAGTTGAGCTTCTTGGTTCGAGCCTTTAGATGACCTAAAGATGCAAATTATAAAACCCACTGTGTTTTCTAAACTTTAGCAATTTTTACAACTTAGCCAAAATGAAGATCTAAAACTACTTAATTCTTGTCAACCTCTTTCCCAAAGGTCAAAAAAATCCCTTAGATCACTAATAAATGGTCTACATGACCTTATGAACAATAGAAAAAAAATTAGAACTTCATTCAAGACTTCAATAAACCTAGTACCTTTCGAGGTGCTCCTGCACCATTCTCCCCCTCTCAACACAAGCAACTAAGGAATTTTAGGAGAGATCGGAGACATATCAACACCTTGATTCTTAAAATATGCTTCTTCTACCTAGGTAGCTTCAAATTCATGCTTGTTCTTCCATTTGACCAGATGCTCCATGTACACCTTGTGCCTTGTAGCCTTCTTCACTCTTGACTCCAAGATCTTCTCTACTTGTAGCTTGTCTGGAGTTGGTAGTGTCATGTTGTTGACATCCTTGAATATCTCCCCACTATTCTGGTCCATGTCAGTGACTGTCCCCTTATACTTGATCAGATTAGCCACATTAAACACTGGAGATATGCCTAGGTCTGCTAGTAATTCCACCTTGTAAGCATTATGTCCATACTTGGCTAACACCTTGCATGGTCCCACTCTTTTCATCTGGATTTTGGTTGAAATTCCCTTCTGCAATCTGGATTTGTTAAGGTGGACCATGACATAGTCCCCTACTGCAAATTGTATATCCTTCCTTGACAAATCAACTGTCTCCTTCAACTTTTGGGTTGCTGCTGTGACTATTTTCTTGACCTGCTCCTGAATCTCTTTCATGGTCTGAGTGAAGTCCTCTGCATGTCCACTCCTATTCTCCTTAAATCCAAGGTCTCTGAGCTCACAAATGCCTCTTGGGTGCATTCCATACACAACTTCAAAAGGACTTTTCCCTGTAGTTCTATTGACACTATCATTATAAGCATACTCAGCTTGGGAGATAACCATATCCCATGTCTGTCCATATTGCTTGGTTAGACACCTTAAAAGATTACCAAGCACCCTATTAACCAGTTCTGTTTGACCATCGGTTTGAGGATGGTAAGCTGATCCAAATGACATATTAGTACCCAATCTACTCCATAGAGTCTTCAAAAAGTGACTCATGAACTTCAAATCTCTGTCAGAAACAATGCTTAATGGTAATCCATGGATCCTTACAACTTCCTTGAAGAAAAGATGAGCTATGTAGCTAGCATCATGAGTAGCTTTGCAGGGAATAAAATGACTCATCTTGCTAAATCT
This sequence comes from Sequoia sempervirens, assembly GCA_007258455.2. NCBI lineage: Eukaryota > Viridiplantae > Streptophyta > Pinopsida > Cupressales > Cupressaceae > Sequoia > Sequoia sempervirens. Next base: position 123,758,457 of record VDFB02168118.1, on the reverse strand, counting down.
TTCTACCACAACATAAACACTGTCAAAACCAGTCTTGGTCTTAGAAAGGCCTACCACAAAATTCATGCTCACACACTCCCATGGTCTGTTAGGAATGGGCAGGGGTTGATATAAACCAGCATTGCTAGCTCCTCCCTTAGCTTTCATGCACACAACACACTATTCCACATACTTTCTAACATCTCTTGCCAACTTAGGCCAATAATAGAACCTTTGTACTAGCTCTAAGGTCTTATTGATGCCAAAATTCCCACTAAGACTGCCATTATGCTTTTCTTGAATCATATTTTCCCTCATTGACCCTCTTGGAACACATAACTAATTGCCCTTAAACAACAACCCACTTTACAAAGTATACTCTGAATATTGGCTATGGAAATGGTTCTCAAAGTTAGAACATACCTTATAGGCCTTTGAAAAGTCTTCATCGTCTCCATATAGATCATTGAAACTCTCTATGCCAATGCTCTTGAGCTATATCTCTTGCACTGTCAACAACCTTCTGCTTAATGCATTTGCCACCTTGTTCATTTGTCCTTTCTTGTGCTTGATGGTAAAAGTAAAAGCTTGGATGTATTCCATCCATTTCAAATGCCTATTACTTAACTTCTCTTGAGTGTTGATAAAATTGAGTGCTTGATTTTTAGTAAAAACCACAAACTCCTTGGGTAGAAGGTAATGCCTCCATTTCCTAAGTGACTGAACCAAAGCATAAAGCTCCAAGTCATAGGTTGAATACTTTTTCTTAGCTTCATTGAGCTTCTCACTAAATAAGGCTATAGGCCTACTCTCTTGACTTAGCACTCCTCCTACTGCCACTCCACTTGCATCACATTCAATGGTGAACAATTTGTCAAAGCTAGGTAATAAGAGAATTGGTTGAGTTGCCACTTCTTGTTTTAGTTTCTCAAACCCTTTCTCAGCTTCTTGTGTCCACACAAACTTAGTTTTCAAACCACCCTTGATTGTGTCTAGAACTGGTGCACATATACCACTAAAGTTCCTTATGAATTTTCTATAGAATTGAGCCAATCCATGAAAACTTCTTACCTCTGTTGCTGTGGTTGGTGTAGGCTAGTTTAGGATGGCTTCCACCTTGCTTGGATCCATCTTTAATGAGCTTTTGGACACTACAAAACCCAGGTAGACAAGCTCTTGCTTGAAGAACTCACATTTCTCAAGATTGATTGCCAACTTCTCCTCTTGCAACCTTCTAAGAACCATCTCCACATGCTTGAGGTGTTCTTTTGTTGTCTTACAGAAAATTAGTATGTCATCAAGATATACTACCACAAAGATCCCTGTGAAATCCTTAAGCACTTCATTCATGAGTCTCATGAATGTGCTAGGGGAATTTGAGAGGCCAAATGGCATCACTTTCCACTCATATAACCCATCATTTGTCTTAAAAGTTTTCTTCCACTCATCACCATCCTTAATTTTGATTTGATGGTACAAACTCTTGAGATCCAACTATGTGAAGAACTGAGCACCTCCAAGACAATCCATCAAGTCTTCAATTCTAGGAATAGGAAACCTATACCTAATGGTGATCCTATTTATTGCCCTAGAATAAGTACAAAGTCTCCACTTACCTCCTTTCTTGGTTGCTAAAACCACTGGCACTACACAAGGGTTGATGCTCTTTTGAATCAATCATTGATCCAACAATTCTTGCACTTGCCTGGCTACCTCTAGGTTTTGCTCTGGTGTAAGTTTGTATGCTGCTTTGTTAGGAAATGAGGCTCCAGGTATGAAGTCAATTTGATGACTTATTGCTCTCTTTGGTGGTAAGGTTGTAGGTGTGCCATCACTGACTATACTCTTGTACCTATCAAGCAACTTTTGGACTGCTTCTGGTAGGACTATCTTTTTAGCCTTATCTTCCTCTTTAGGTTGCAAAACAACCACATATCCTTAATTCCCTTGGTGTAGGTCCTTAAGGAACTCCTTACTACTACTCAACATGATGTTAGGTGTCTTGGACTATCCTTCATCTTCTTCTGACAGTGACTGTAGCTTGAAGGTTCTTCCATCCTTTTTGAATGAAATAGTGCTCTCTTTCCCATCATACATAACACTTCTGTCATACTGCCATGGTTTGTCCAGTAGTAAATGGCATGCATCCATGGGTAAACAATCACAAACTAACTTGTCTTTATAACCTCTAATGGAGAACTCCACCGTTACTTGCTCATTAACCAAAACACTCTGCCCTTTGTTCAACCATGTGACCTTGTAGGGGTTAGTGTGAGGTACCTTCTCCAATTTTAGTTTTGCTACTGCCTCCTCTGAGATTATATTATTTGTTGAACCTGAGTCTACTATGACCTTGCATACTTTACCAAGTATCTTGCACCTTACCCTAAAAAGAGCTCTTCTCTGTTTTGGTTCCTCCTTGACTGGCTGTCTGATCAGAACTCTGTTAAACATCAGATTCTCTCCTACCTCAGATTCTATATGACTGATCTCAGATGCTTTGAGACTCATGGTGTCCTCTTGTGCATAAGCCACTCTCTTTTTATTGCTTGATGAGGAAGCTTTCTCTGGGCATCTATAAGCAGGGTGACCTATTTGATTACAATGATAACACTTCATGTTTGCAAAATAGGAATTGCTCCTGCTTGATCCTCTTCCTCTGTTTGAACCTCCTTGAGGTCCTCTACCTCTGTTATATCCTCCTCTAGAAGATGTTTCACCTCCATGCTCTGTGAGTTTAGACTCACCTTGACTTCTTTGGTCACTGCCTCTTCCTTGGTAGCCACCACACTGTCCTCTTTGATCTCTTTGATCCCTGCCTTTGCCTCTACCCTTAGAAGTCTAATCTTGCTTCCTCTTGTTCCTTTCCTCAATCTTGTTAGCCAACTGATAGAATTGGTGTACTATCTTGGGACTTAGAAGAGCCATCTCCTCTTGGATATTCCACTTCAAACCATTAAGGTACCTAGCCACCTTGAGGCTCTCATTCTCTGTCACATTAGACCTCATACAGAGCTTTTGAAACTCTTTAGTATAAGTGTTTACATCTTGGTCTTTTTTCCTTAGACTTTGCCTCTTCTTGTGCAATTGAATCTCATAGTCATCTAGCATGTAGGCTTCCTTTACCTTAGCAACCATTCCTTTCCAAGTTGATATGGGTTGTTTGCCTTCTTTTTCCCTTTCTGTTTGAATAAACTTCCACCATGTCAAGGCTGATCCTCTCAATCTTTACTTAGCAACCTTCACCTTCTGAGCTTCAGTGACTCCATCACACTCAAAATGATTCTCCATGCCTTCTATCCAGTCCATGACTAAATTAGGTTCCATTTTTCCACTAAACAGTGGTATGCCCTCAAGTGCTTTTCCACTCAAGGCTTTCAATACCTTCAAGAAAGGCTCCTCCTTCAAAAAAAGGTCAAGTGTAGGGGTCTTATCTTCCTCTGCAATCTCTTCTTCTTTCGGTATTCTTCCCTCAAACTGTGCACTCCTCACTGCTGCCTCAAGTTGGGCTATTCTTTCCCTCAATTGTTTATTGTCTTCTTCCTGCTCTTCAACCATCTTGGCCAGTTCTACATTTGTCACCATGGTGGAAGAATCACTAGACTCAGGGTTTGACATACAAGATTCTTTCCCAAATCTTTAACCTGCTCTGATACCAATCTGATAGGGAGTGGGGTTCGAGGAATCAATCACAGATTCCTGCTCTAGGAATTTCCTTGTAAGACCTGTTTGGTGTTTTTCTTCACCAATCTAACCTATAGGTCCCTACTCATGACTAGGTGCCCCTGGTTTGTCTTCCCAACCCCTCTTCCATTAACAAGCTTCCCTTCTACGAATCCAACCTTGGTGCTTCGCCATATACTCTCCATTGGCTCTTACTCTCCCTTAAAGACCAAATTCTCTCCACATTCAACTTGATAACTTGTAGAGGTGTAACACATTTAAATAGCTTTAGGGGACTCTACCTAGGGTTCTTATAGCTTCTCAAGACTCCCATTTACCATCGCTTCCACAATCCTTCTCCTAGGGTTAGGAAAGGCTACAAGCCTTGAGCTCCCAATTAGGTCTCTGAACAGAGGTAAAATGATTTTTCCTTCTAAACCCACCAAAATACCTGGGTTCTTTGCTTGGGAATGGTGGTTCTCATGTCCTCACCTTGAATATTTTCAAGGTTTTAGAACAACACTTCCTGTACACTGCTCAAATGCAAAAATGGTTAAGAACCTAGGGTTTCCTAGCTTTCACAAGCTGATTTTAGATTGTCAAAGATTTATCCCTCCAAATGGCCTATTAGAACCTCCTCCTAACCTCCAAGCATAGCTAAGATCCTCAAGAAAATTCACAAGAAATAATTTCTCGAATATCTTAATTCCCCTGCAAATTATAAGGCTTTTACTCCAAGTTTGCCCTAACTAGACCTTGCTTGGCTCGCCTAGGGCAAGACATTACTTGCAACTCCTACACTGCCACAAACCCTACAAGCTACCATATTTACACTAAGGGAGCCTAGAAACTAATACCAAAGGGTCGTACAATTTGTCCAATGGGAAAGTGCTCTAGAGCTCCATTCTTTCAAAACTACTTGTTACAGGCCAGAAAAAGATAGTGGACAAACTATATACAAATAAAAGAAGAAAATGGTTTGAAAAGACAAAAAGATAGCACACTAAGCTTGAAAAAACACTAATCTACATACTACATAGGCCCAAATTCCTTGATCAATCCATCTTAGCACTATTCTTGAACAAAAACTAGAAAAATAATGGCAAAACGCTGCTTTTCTTCAACTTCCAAAAACATAGTCCGTACAATGAACTTCCAACCTTCCATAAAGGTCGAGGAAAACTTTAAATATGCTTCTCAAATAGTTGAGCTTGTTGGGTCGAGCCTTTAGATGACCTAAAGATGCAAATTATAAAACCCACTGTGTTTTCTAAACTTTAGCAATTTTTACAACTTAGCCAAAATGAAGATCTAAAACTACTTAACTCTTGTCAACCTCTTTCCAAAAGGTCAAAAAAATCCCTTAGATCACCACTAAATGGTATACATGACCTTATGAACAACACAACAAAATTTAGAACTTCATTCAAGACTTCAATAAACCTAGTACCTTTCTAGGTGCTCCTACACCACACCATGTTGTCACCATGTGGTTTCAGCTGAAACCGACTTGGCCAAATCTCTTCCGACCAAAATTGGTTCGATATAAGCAATAAGATTGGCCCAAAGTATGACACAAATTTTTACTTTTACTCGTATGTATTTGGATTTTTTTAATATGCGTGATTTCTATTATCCATTGTGAACTATGTGAGTGCTATTTCAAGCACTTTGTTCACTGTCATTGTGTGTATATAATCTCATTGCATAATGAAGTTGATTCATTTGGTTGCTCTATAAATTTTAATAGGGTTGGGGAGATAGCAGGCAATCTCTTCCCAACCAAATCCTAATAAATTGGACGATGTTAATCTTCTCAACGAAAAGTATCCCTATCAGCTACCCTACCACACCCTTGAACAAAATATTTTGGTAGATCCAAGTATTTGACGGTGTGGCCCAAATGAATCTCAGTGTACAACTGCTTACTTTGCAAAGTATAAAGGAATTTGGTCATTATTTGGATAGTGACCAAATGTTGCAAGACAATGTGGGTATATCAAAGGGGCCATCTAAGGATCAACACATCAAGTCACCTGATATCTATTAACCTTGGATCTACCAATTATGTAAAATGGAAAACATTGTGATTTGATGGTTTCTTTTCGGACTTGAAACTGAACATCTGCAAGAGAAACCTCACCACTAATCTCTTGCTACATCTGAGCAAGAATAGTTGCTATATTGTTAGCAAAAAAAGTATGTGTGGTCTCAAATGTCTGTCTAATCTTCTCTAAGCTATGTAGAATTGACACACATGCATCCCTGTAAACCCCTATGGTGGTGGGCTCAACTAGAATATCACACAATTTATGGATCTCCTCATCTGTGTTGGTAAATACACCACCAGGTGGTGGTCCCTGAGTTGCCATATTAGTCCTTGATTTTTCCACAAAAATAAATTACTTTAAACATCCTAATGTTTAAATTTAAGTGAACAAAAATAAATAGACTTGCTCTTTTCCATGCCAAAAGAAGACAAGAGGGGAGAGAGAAGAATTACAAATGTTCATCATATTCTTGCAAAAATAAATGATATTTTTGTTTTCAATACTCCATAGGAATAACATCTAGTTTATTTAAATCAAGTCTTGCAAATGAAAAACTGCTTTTATGCAACATGAAGAAATTCTAGTTCGCAAAACAATCACTAGTATATTAGAACATGTGGTTGGAGGAAGGCTGCCCTCAAGAGGTTTAAGGCCATCTGTATAGCCTTGATTTGAGTCTTTACAGATTCTAAATCTCACTAAGCACATTCGTCAGAGCATGTTCATCTCATAATTTAAATAACAAATCTCTATCACAATAAAATCAATCTCCTCTTTGATTTTCAAGTACATATTCATTTTAATTATTTTATCTCTATTTAAATTTTAAATTAAAATATGCATATAAAGTCGGCTCATTTATCTAATTTAATTAAATCATTATATTTTGTTTTCTTAATGTCAAACATTTTAGTTTAGTCTCTTTCCCAATTTCAGATGTAATCCATTCTCTTCACGTGAACCTCACAGTATATCGGAATATGCGCTTCTTCCGTTCAAATCACATGCTTTTAAGAATAATTATTCCCCATGTATGTGTTAACACCACATCTTTAACAGGGTATGGTTGTACAAGAAACAGTGATGAAATGTAACTGATTTATATTTTGTTGCTAAAATGAAATCTATTGTTGTTCTGTTTTTCTGATTTCTGTAATCTTTGTTTAACTTTTTTCAATATATAAAAAAAATCTTTTCTAAAAAATTGTTGAAGAGAAATGACAAGTTGAAAATTAAGTCTTGTTAGATCTTTTTTCAGAGGGACATTTTGAGGTTTTAAACTATATATTTGGATAGAAGAGTTATAGTGTACATCATATTTACATATATTTTGTGTTCAATTTTAATTCATAATCTATCTTTTTTAAGATACAAATGCATTTGTAAGTTTAGAATTGAACTTATAAGTTCAAAAATTGAAGCTTTCAAATTACATGTTGAATATGAGCTTATGATATCATTTTAAGATTGGGGTAATTATTTGATTGGTATGCATGAGCTGATTATTTTCACTATATTTTTAATGTAATTTCATTAAAAAATATCTTGAATATTTCTAAATCTCTAAGGACTATTTTTTAAAAGGATTTTCACCATCTATTCTTTATGATTTTTTACTTGCATTGTAAGATTTCAGAACTCAAATTTTTATTTTTAAGGGGTTTAAATGGGATTTAATGATTTTCATATGTGTATTCAATTATTTGGTTTACAAAATGTTGAAATTGGACTTCTAAATCAAAAGTTTTATTATTTTTGAGGTGCTAGAAAGATACAACATTAGATACAGGATTTTGAATAGTACATTAGTTTGAATTAACAAAACCTTAATTTTTTTTTTCATGCCATTAGTTCTATGATACTTAATTTATTTTTTGAAATATATAAGATGCTATAATATAAATCAAACTTTCCACGAGAGTTAGATATAAACTTAAGAACTTTTGTTGTTTGGATAATATTCTATCTAGTAAATACCATTGCATACAATTGATACACAATATAAACAAACATTATAAAAATATCTACACATTGATTCAAAGATAATTTAGTATGAAGATGCAAAGGAATACTCACAGACTTGTAGTCTTGCATGGTGAATGGTTGAATTTTACATAATTTCAATTAAACCATCGCATTGTCCCTAAAATTATTTTCCTACCTTAATCGTCTTGTCAAGTTTCCACATACCATTTACTATCATCACAATGGTTTTTTATGGTTATGCTTTGGAACAGGGTATGGTTGTACATGAAAACGTGATGAAAAGTTTCCACATAACTACAAAAATAGAATAAACCTAATTCTTCAAACTATAATATCTTTTTGAGGAATATTTGAGCTCGCATCAAATGAGACCAACTATATATGCAAGTAAAGTGCTATTTTGAAGAGGTAGAGGATAGAAAGTAAGGATATAAGAGAGAGACTCTTAAACATACAACCATACAGGAAAAGAAAAGGGAAAATTTCAAATGAACATAAAACCCCTAATCTTAATTCAGATTGAACAAACATTATTGTTGGCATCCTGAAAGATGTCAAAGATTGAAGTTTTTTTGTCACAGTCGAGCCACAATTTCAATGTCTTTTGGGTATATCTATTTGTTGTGCCTAAATACAAGGCACTTGAGTAAAGGCATATACAACCACCATTTTTTATTTGGGGAGACAGGTCCCCAAATGATAAGATTGTTTACAGTCTATAGTTTACTTAATAAAAACAGGGAATTTCTATATAGATAACTGTTTATGCCCACCATTAAAAGCTTATTTTATGTATTACAACACATGGATTGTTTATCCCCACCATTAAAAGCTTATGAATGTATAAAAAGTAGGCAAGATAGGTGAAAAATCAAAGAGAAAGATGAAATGAGAAGACAAAAAGAATAGTGATCTCACATGCCGGCTTTCTCGTATAGAAATAGCAAAAGCCTCTACTGGATGAAGACTAGGCTTGAGAGCTTTTGGATCAATATAAGCCTTCCCTTCCCATAATTCTTGTTTATGTTTCTCCGACAAATCATCCAACACGACAATACATTTCCACTCCTTGGACACAACAATTCAATTGCCCAAGGAATTCACATCCAACCTTGAAAAAATATTCAGACTCAGATCAAACCCCAAGTAAGAGCACACATCAAAACTTGTCCTACCACCCATGCGTCACTGTATAAAACTATCTTGATATCATTTCTCCTCCACTCAAATAATAAAAGTCTCAAATAGTTTATGGCAATTTGACACCTCATTCAGCCCTAAGAATAATAAATAAATATCTTATTTGAAATGACAAAACTTTGCCTTTTGACTGTTAAACCGTTTGATATTTAAACATAACCCAGCTCATACCCATCTCATAGTCTATGCCTAGAGAACCTCCATTCTCAATCATAGCAACACAATTTTCGTAGAAGTAACACACATTTTATAGCATAAAAAACCCTAAACACAATAAAACAATAATCTGATACCCCATTAACAAATGGACTCTACATGTTCATCAAGTCCGCACATATTAAATTTTTTTTTACCGGGGCCGATGAAGATCCTTGTGTTTAAACTTAAAAGATTGACATTGTATGTATATAAAGGAAAGAGTAGTTATGGATTCATTGGGGAAAGTGCGTGAGCAATGGCTGAAGAAAAGGTTGTAATCAAGGAGGAGGACTAGTATTCTCAGAAGGCTGTAAGCAAAGGGAAGATTTCAAATGAACACAAAACCCCGTTGATAACAACAATAATGATTATTGTTTTCATACACCTGTTTTTGGTTCTGCAGCCTTCGTCTTCCTTCACCTCGCCCTGTTCGTGAAAACGAGCTCGCTGAAAATACCAGAAACAACCTCTCCCTTCGCATTATTCATGAAAACGACCAAGCTGAAAATGCCAGAAGGCTAACCTCGTCTCTTCATTTTTTTAAAAAAAACATTAATGAATCGGCGGGGGTTCACTCGAACGAAGGGGGACTTCGAACAAACCCCCTTCATTCGAAGTTCCTTAGTGATTTTTTGTGTTTTTAATTTTCTTTCATTCAAATAATTGTAACTTACTATTGTGGGTTCACCCATCAATAACTTTATCTTTGGTCTACAATACTCCAAGTCTATTATATATTTTTAATTAAATCTTAAAGAAAATGATGTACTTCAATATGCTTTAATTTGACACACTAGTCTAGATTATTTACCTATTGAATTGTGTTTTGATTGTCACAAAATACCATTGTTGAATGTTCTTGTGATTGATGTTGATCTTTCATAAATTTTCTAAGCCATACATCTTGAAATGATTTTTCTTTTATTGAAGGGTAAATAAGTTTTAATGTGCTCCTAAAACCTATTTACAACTAAACATAATTAGAGAAGCAATTACCAATTATAATATAAATAACTAACCAACCCCAAACCAACTAGCATCAAGAAAATCAAGAACCATAACCAAAGAAATGACTATCAACATTATTTTACAACTTAGTTATAGCAAAGCTAACATTGAAAAATAACTAACCCAACATTACACTTTTGTTTACTAATTGTAATCAACTTCAATATTAGATAAGGACATAGTAAATTTTATTTTTATTACTTAACGAGACTAGTCATAAACTAAGATAGAAAACATATATTGATGTGGATTCCTTGTCATCAATGTCCATATTATGCACTTGTATATATTCTATATAAAATAGACTCTCCAACATATTTATATTTAATTCCAAGTTGATATGTTCCTCAAACATATCACAATATTATGGCATATTATGGCATGCAATATTTAGTCTGCACATTGTAAGATATAAAAGATTACCCACTAATAATTAATATAAAGTATCGTTAACTTCTCAAAATTAGATCTAACATTATGTTTGATTTTCACATCAAATGGTATAGATTTTGGTTTACAATCAAGAATTTTGAATTTTATGTCTAGACAAAGAACAATATTCTCCCTTCTTGTGAAACTTGCATTCCTAGAAATAATATATTAGTACCAAATTTTTAATATCAAATGTTTAATTCAAATCTTTCATATCAATAGTTTTAAAATTACTACCAATAATAATCAAATCATTAACATGAATAATACTATAAAGAGTAGATAACCATTTTAATTAATACATATATTTATCAAGATCTAGCTTTCTCCTTTTCTATTAGGGTTTCCATTTTTCATTTCCAATTATTAGAAAAATATTCATCTATTTTTAAGTAATAAACATTTGGAGCATGTTTTAGACAATATATAATTTTTTCAACTTGCAAGCTAAATATTTTTTACCATATTTCTTAAATCTTAATGGGTTTTGCATGCAAATTTATTCATTCAAATCATCATTTAAAAAGACACTCTTCACAACCATTTGATAAATTCTCCAATTTAAAAATTAATTGTTAAGTAAAAAATTGTTTAAACTATAGATAATTTTGCAACTTGACAAAAGGTCAAGTATAATCGAAAATCCTCTAGCAACTAATCTTGCTTTATATCATTCTAAAGATCCATAAAATGTCATTTAGCTTTATAAATATATTTACAACTAGCCAAATTTTTACCCTCTAAAAGTGTAGTTTATCTCCAAACTATCATTCCCTATCAAGGAATTATACTATTATTATATTGTCAAACCCACTCTAATTTTCCATAACCATGTTCATATGATTGTGGATCTTCAACCTACATGACCTTTGCCATCAAGAATATTTAACAATATGATGCTTAGGACTTTTTGATAAATTTTTTGAATGCTTTTTGTTTTTTGACATCAACTTCATCATTTATTTCTAGAATATTATTCTTTGCATCTAGATCATGGCCAATTTCAAAAGATTGATTAATAAACATAATAGCAATGGAAACAAGCTCATCATGGATTGATATGTTAAATTTCATCAAATAGTACATCTCTTTTGATAATAATTGTTAGCCTTTAGAATCCTCACTATATCCAACTAGAATTAAAATTTCACTTTCCTCTATTTTCCCAAAGAAATGAACATAAGCAATATGACTAGAAATGTGTATATGAGACATGGTAGGCTTCCTACCACTCCAAGCTTCCTCTACGGTTGTGTTTCATAAAGATTTAGTAGGAGTTATATTAAGAATATAAGCTAAAGAATTCACTACTTTACTCAAAAACTTAATATCCATTTTCTTAGAATACAACATACATATTGCAGTTTCCATTAGACTTATGTTTTTCCTCTACAATATTATTTTTGTGTGGTGTATAGACAATTGCTAATTTTTATAATTCCAATTTCTTTATAGAACCCAAAAAAATCTTATTTACATATTTTTTTCCTTTGTAATATTTTTTTTTTGTGATTTTTCACATTGGTTTTTAGAAAAATATTTAAAATCCTTATTTTTTTTCAAATAGTCCATCATTTGATTTTAGGAAATGTGCCAAAATTTTCATACTATAATCATCTTTAAAATAACATTCTTTCATCTTTTAAGCGATGGAACATGAATTGGGGCCATTATATCACTATGAATTAGATAAAGGGAAGTGTTAGCTCTCTATAACTTTCTTTGTGGAATTGTCTCCCTATGTTACTTCCCCATAGCGCACCCTTCATAAATTCCTCATTTTTATATAACATTTCATAGCCCATGTATCATACCAAGATTTTACATAAGTTCAATAATACTATGATAATTGAGACATCTTAAATGTTCATGTTATATCCTATTTATATTAGTTATAGTTGCAAGTGCACAAGTATATCAATCTTTTGAAATAAACTCATAATTTACGTAAACCATTATAGAATTTACTAGTTGGAATAAATTTAGAGTTTTGATTCACATCAAAGAAAATTAAGGTAATAACCATTCCAGTATGGATTCCCATAATAATCTTATCGAAAATTCGTTAAAATTTTTGCAAACCGCAATCTCAAGGTTGGTCGCCCTTGTATTGTGAAAGCATGGAAGGTGGGTCATCCTTCCATCCCTCAGTCTAGCTTGGAGGCACTCCATCCTCCTTGATCAAGCCTAGGAGCACTTGTTCACCTCCAATCCCATGAGCAGTACATCTTGAGTTGGTGTGCTTGATAAGAGTGTGAAGACTACCTCCCTTCTACAAGCCTGTGAGCACACATCTGCCTCTCATCCCACAAGCACTCCATCTTGGGGGTGGTGTACTAGATGGTGAGTTTGTCAAGCCTTCACCTCTCATGAACTCAAAAGGATGATCTACCTTTATGTTTCACAATCACTTCTTTGAATTCAAAATAGATTATTATAAGAATGTATTATCCATATTTATAACAAAGAATCATAATTACTTATAAGGATCAATAATTGTTGCGAGCATCATTATTGCATGAGCTATATAATTCTATAAGAGAGAAGCACACTTGATGAAATGAGAATCTTAACACAAAATCTATTATTTTCATCACCTTCTTCCAAACCGAGCAAAGGCCAAATCAAGTAGCAACTATCCTAAAAATACAAAATGTCTAGAAATGTCAGTAGAGAGATGTTTATTAAACAAAATTTTCAATTCGTGTTCTTGGTTTTGACTTAAAACATTGATATTCTGAATATCATATGTCCAAGCAATTCCACTATGAGACCACTAAGGATAAGAACCTTGCCCTGAATCAATAAATACCTTATTTTGCATGACTGGACCATATACTAAATTTTTTATGAATGCACATATGCCATGTAACACCTTTCAACTCCAATTTTCTTCTTAACCCTCACAAACTTAACACAAACACAAGAAACAACAATTATTATTTGATAAATACTTGCACATCTTCAAATCTTATATTCTACTTATATATGCTCTCAATATAAGAAAGACATGTGAACCAATGAGAACCTAATACTCTTACACAAGTTGTCAACATAAATGGTAATGAAGTCAAAATTGAGGACTCAATAATGTAGATGTGTCACCATGGAAGCATCCAAAGGTGAAGAGAGAATAGAAGGGTCAAAAAATATCCTCATGAAATCTAAAGAAAGGGATGAATCTCTAAAAGAGATATCACCAAAAAGGAGATAAATTTCCTCATTTCTCAAGATAAGGTTCTATAAATATATGTTTGATGTCTTATAATTAGCCACTCATGGGAAGTGAATCCTATACACATGTGAGGTCATGTTGGAGAGACTAAAAAATGTCTAATAGACAAGATACAATTATCTCAATATTCATGACAACCCATGGATACTTGACTTGGAAAGTGCCACGTGATTTGTATGAAAGATGGTCTAGGTCTTCCAATAAATGTTAGATGATGTTCCAAGTAGTACAAGGGCTCTTAGTATGCATGTGGGATGTCTCAAATTTCTAGGAATAATACAATATATTATTCTATAAATAATCTTATTGTCCTCGTGCCATTTAGACTTTTGTCTAAAACATCTAGTTTCATGAATGATGTCATAAAGAGTGAGTAAGAGGTCAACATGTATGAATGATTATTGGTCCCTCTAAACCAAGATAATGGTATAGTAAATTCAATTAATAAATAATGGAAACCATTATGAAACACTCAAAATTAGTCAAACACGAGATTCTTCTAGAAAAGCATAGTGCACAATCCTCTAAAAACTTAACAGAATAATCTACCCCAATAAAATATGATGATGAAACTCCATAATTTGTGCATGTGCAATTGTCGCTTGCCAAATATATAAAAGAAGACTTGATCCTATTGGATTAAAATTGTCAACCAAGGCCTAAATACTAAACCTATAACTCTAAATTAGAATATGAACAAACCAAGACTACTATCATAAAGTGCATAAAAAATCACACACTTAAAAAATTTATGATTCTTGAAAAGGAGTCTGTTTAATCTAAACTAAAACCTCAAAAAATTTAAAATAAGAACAAACCAAAAACACCTTTTAACAAACTAATTTTTTCCAGAAAAAAAAAAAACCAAAATCATAAAAGGTATACACTACCATGAAGCTCTCAAAAATTATAATAGACTAACAAATTGCTCAAAAATTAGGATCTAGATGCACGTGAATAGAGCTGAAAACTTGTTAGTAAATAAAAACGCTAGAAGAGGAATAACTAATTGATCAGTCTAAATAAAAACGCTAGCAGAGGAATAACCCTTCCAACAAAGTTCCTCCACCAACAAATTCCCTAACCAGCTTTAATTTCAATCACATTGCTTTAACGCATTGGATTCGATTTCTTTATTAAAGGAACAGGCAGCGATCTCTTTATTAAAGGAACAGGCTTGGTGGTCCAATAAAGATGGAAAACTTGGTATTCCTTCCTTACAGTCCAAACCAAACGGATTGTTGTCACGCTGCTTTAATGTATTCGATTCGATTTTTTTCTTAGGATCAGTCTGGGTGGTCCAATAAAGATGGAAAACTTGATATTCCTTCCTTACACCCAAAACAAAATCCTAAAAGGAATTATGACGCTTCTTACTTTTTCTTGTGGTTAATGGAATAAACGTTGTCAGGAACAGTTGATGTGATGTCTTACTGATCTCGAATCAACTCCACAGGCGATAATGTATGTCTACAAATATGTGTACCATCGATTTCTCGTTGAATAATTAATTTGATTCAGTTCTACTAGGCATGAGCCAGCGACATCCTCATTTGCATGACAAAAAGAGATCAATATTCGGTGTCCGAAAATAATTTGACATACGAACAGAAATTAAAAAAAAAAAACTATGAATCAATCCTCAAAACATGAATCAATCCTCATTCTTCCGTGATTTATAAGGAAAAAGGGAATAAAGTTATTTCTATACTCTTCTGCCGATAAAACAAAAGAAAAGATAAAAATGAACATCATTCTTTATTTTTCAAGGAGAACAAAAAACCACTCATCTACCCACTTTTCAGAACGGAGAGAGATGCAACACATGACCCTAGAAGCATATCTAAATATAAAGCGGTTTATAACTGTTAGCTTTGGCAAAGAGTGTTTAAATGTAATTCAAAATTTGTGTGTCTATGTACATTTAAGATTTCGGTGACACAAACAAGTCGTAAAAGATAAAATGTATACAACAATCAAAACATTGAAGATGTAATATATGACTATTTTCTTAGAATGAGGATATGAATGTAATTGTATAAAAGAAGTTCAAGATAATTGCATAGCAAGATGTTTATGGCAGCAAGTGAGAAGTACTCACAATCAACATGTGGGATAAATGAAATGTACAACACCCTGTTAAACAAGGAAAGTACACATATAATTGTTAAATATGTATTACCTTTCTAAGTAAATGTCTAACTATGTGTGCGAGAGATAAAAGTTGTTAAAATATATATATCTAAGTAGGCTCATCCTAAATGCGTGCTAATGGAATATGAAGTAAATAACTTAATATAATATAAATAACTAAATTCAAGTAAATAAATGTGCATCAATGCCCCACATCAGCATAGCTTAGTTGTGTGGAAATGGATCCTAGCCAATGTGTAGCCACAATAGATACCCATGCCCATAATGCCCACCCGCGATCCACAAAAGAGGATAAAGAGAAAACCTTCTGATACAAGAAGGACAAACTACCTCATGAGGGAGGAAAGATGAGACATATTATGCAATCCCCCAGTGATAAGCATATTTAAATCCTCATAAGGTTTGACACATGATCAATTTCTCTACAAAGAAGGGAGAGAATGTAGATGCAAATAATTTAATGGAAAATATTGTTTTAGTCTCCTCCATATCAAACAATTCATCTTCATTTTAAAAGATAACGTTGAACACTACAAATATGTTGAATTGTCACTCAAGTTATAGAATGCAGTGAAGTACTAGGATGAAGATATTCAAATTTTTCTTTCCATTCCCCATGTTAATCTAGAGAGTTATCAAGACCTTCTTAGGTGTTCCAAGCCTAACTAAAGAAGATAGCATCTCAAAAATAGGTAAAAATAAAGGACAATAGGGACCAAAGATGAACATAATGATGTCTCTAGAAACTAATCAAGGTTTTCTAAGCTAATATTGAACTATGATAAATTTTGAAAAGATAAATTAGGTACCATAAAATATTTCTTGATACATATATGCACTCAATCTAAGATATGTAAACCAATGAGAATCTAGTACTCCTACACAAGTTTTCAACATGAATGGTAATAAATTCAAATTTGAGGATTCAATAGTTGTAGATGTGCCACCATGAAATCATATAGAGTTGAAGAGAGAATAAGAGGGTGAACATACATATTATTTTATCTAAGTTGTGGTGTACAAAAACATATATCAACAAAACCTAAATTCATGTCCTTCACATTGTAGTGGGTGGATTATTTGGTGGAATGATGCCATAACCCACACTTTAGTATTTCCTTACATTTATAGGTGCCAACTAGCTTTCTTTAACCACCACTCATATGAAGCCACCACCAAGAGCTCTTCCTTTTCATTGTAGCTCTTGAAGCTCACATATATTATCCTTTCACCTAGCTTTGGTGGGATCAGTTGTGACATAAGTAGATTATGGATGCTCATATATCTCATGGAATTCAAATCAAAGCATGGTATTGGTTGCACTAGCTCAAGGTTGTAGACACAAAATCCAAAGAGTTCTTCCAAGCTCTTCAAGCTCATCAAACTTCTCATACCATTAAGCACAGTCATGAAGGACATCAAAGAGCTTCCTAATATTCTTCAAGCTTTCATCCACCACTATGAGAAAGTATTTGTAGCCCAATATTATACTCTTGCTCAACAATTTTCTCTTCAATAATAACTTGTAGTTGTTCCTTGCTACTTCTCAAATTCTTAGTGGATTATTTGTGATCAACTTCTCACTCTATGGGATCTTAAGGAAGCGTCTTCTCCATGGCCAATGAAAAAGCCCCTTGCCTTGATGGACTCCCTTGTGATTTTTATAAATAATTTTTAGATATGGTTGGAAATGATCTATATAATGTGTATCTTGAAGCTAGGAACATTGGATCATTAGGCAATATTATTAATCAAGGAAACACAAAATTTATACCCAAGCAATGATTTTGAGGACATGAATTATTGGTGATCTATCACTCTATTGAATATGTTGTACACAATCATAGCCAAGGCTTTAACTCTCAGGCTTCATTCAATGCTTCCCTTACTTGTCTAAACAAAACAAATATGTTTCATCAAGCCTATACTTATTTTGGATAATATTATTGTGATTTTTGGGAAGGTATGAAATGGGTTCGTTGCTCCCTGCATCCTATGGTGCTCATAAAAAAGACTGCTAAAGCCTATGATCACATAGAACTTGGCCCTTTGTTTTAGCTATGTTACATAATCTTGGATTTGGACCTCAATTCCTTCAAATGTTCCTAATTATTTTCTGTGATACTTCAAAACATATTACGAATTCTATCCAAATATATTCTCTATTTGGGATTTTCGGTCCATAAGATAAGGTTGTCCTATTGCTTCAACTATTTACATTTTGGATATTGAAGGGTTTTGTTACTTAATAGCCCAAGTTGCTTCTCAATCTTGTGTCAAGGGGATTCACCTTCCTAATTCATCTCATCACCTTGTGAATGGACATTCTGTTGATGACTCTATTCTCACTCTGTATGGGGAAGAAGAAAATATCAACCGAGCTCTTCAATAATTGGAGAGTTTTTGCCAAGCATCCAACTCTATGTTTTAGTGGCACACGACCTTATGTTATTAACAATCTTTTCTTCCCATACCAAGTTGGTTTGACCAAATTCATTAGAAATGGATTGATCATGAAGAGATTTTCTATTTTTGGGCAATTCCCTCTTCTTTTCATGCCACTCCTTTAGAGGTTTGGTAGGTAGTTATTGCAAAAATTGAAAATAAATTATATTATTGGATCACCAAGCCTCTCTAATTGGTTGGTAAATTTCAAATATGCTCCAACTTTTGGCAACCAGTTATGTTTACTACTTTTGTTGGGTCCCTTCCAAGGCTTCGTACTTGAAGGTTGAAAATATTTTCAAAGACTTTCATTGGGCTTCTAGTGATGGTCATCATGGCTTCCATTGGGTTACCTGGGAGTATTATTTCCTTCCCTGTGAGGCTAGAGGTTTGGGTTTAATTTCCATTCATCGACAAGGAATTACCTTGTGTGTTAAATGGATTATCATAGCTCTCCAAGGTAATGAATCCTAGAAAATTCTTGTTTGACATTGCATCAATATGGGCATACCTCAAACTTGTCCACCTTAGAAATGGATGGACTTAGGTGCTTTTCTTACCATGAGGGAGCTTGTTTCTATTCAAGGTACTTTTGTTATCAAAAGTATGAAGAAAGACTAGGAGGATATTAAGCCTTGGATTTTTAGGGTTGGAAACATTTTTTGTAATGGTTTATTCATAACCAATATTGCATTTGCTGGTTTCCACTTTTGAATTCTCAAGGGAGGCCTCTTGCCCTCTTACCTTGGACTCGTGCCTTGAATTTTTTCAAGCGAAGGGTGAAAAATTTGCTAGATTTTATTCATCAGGCCACTAATTTCTTTGTTAGCTTGAATTCAAAATTTCTAATCGATATCGGGAGAGTTACCAAGCAGTTATTGATGCTCTTCCTCAGATGGTTTAAGATGAAAGTTACTATAAAATGATATTAAACTAAACTAGACAACACCGGTGCAAATTCATTGTATATGGAGCACAATTATGAAAGCATAGCTGTAAAGCTTACTGAAAAGACATCCATAACGCCGGAATTCCGAAACACACAAACTCAAAAATAAAAAATACAGATATCAACGATGCAAATTCATTCTCACTTTTAGATTAATGGTGGGTACATAGGCAATTGTCGAGAAACGTGTCTGCGGTGTCAGGGCAGTTTCCTTTTTTCGTGGGCACTTTCGGACGAATAGCCCCCCTTCTCCTTTCTTCAGTGCAAAACCCCTGTTTGTTCTGAAGAATTTGGCTCTGTTTAGCCTATGAAAGATGGAGATTTTATTTACTTGTAGAGTGATAAGATGGGATCGGCGCATTCCGAAAACGCCAAGATCACCAGCAAGGGAAATGAAGGGCTAAAGGGCTTGATCGAAGAAAGGGAATACACTATTGATGTTGCCAAAGGTACGTAAGTAGTAGTTTTATGCAAAATCTGTGTATACTTTCTATATGACATTTCTCAATACCCTTACAGCGCTGATTATTTTTTCTTTGGGCTCTGATTAAATGGGTTGCCTTCCCCTTTCTTCAGTGTAGAAATCCTAAAGAAATTGGCTTTGTTTAGCACTAAAGGTGGAGATTTTATTTAGTTGGTGTAGAGTGAGAAGATGGGATCGGCGCATTCCAAAACCGCCAAGATCACCGGCAAGGGAAATGAAGGGCTGAAGGGCTTAATCGAAGAAAGGGAATACACTATTGATGCTACCAAAATTACGTAAGTAGTAGTTTTATGCAAAATCTGTGTACTTTCTATATGACTTTTCACAATACCCTTATAGCTCTGATTATTTTTTCTTTGGGCTCTGATTAAATGGTTCGACTTCCCCTTTCTTCGGTGCAGAAACCCTGAAGAAATTGGCTTTGTTTAGCACTAAAGGTGGAGATTTTATTTAGTTGGGGTAGGGTGATAAGATGGAATCGCCACCTTCCAAAAGAGCCGAGATCACCAGCATGGGATATAAAGGGGTAGAGGGCTTAATCGAAGAAAGGGAAGACACTATTGATGTTACCAAAGGTACGTAACAAGTAGCTTATGCAAAATCTGCGTGTTCTTTTTATATGACTTTTTTCAGTACCCTGAACAGCTGATAATGGAAAGTAAATTAAAATTTATTTGGGCTCTGATCAAAGACATATATGCTGTTAAACGGACGAGTACGGTTTCTTGGTTATTTGTTACTTTATTACATTAATTAGCTATGACGGGTAATCTTAGACTGAATAAAAGCAAGGGCCTAATGATGTTGCCAAACGTGCCCAGATCTAGATTGTCAATCACCAAGGTACCCAGAAAAGAATATTTTATATGCATTATATCTGAGTTATGCATGCCTTTCAGTACCCTTTACAGCACCGCTATACATTTGTACAACTGTTGAGATTGTTTTTTTTTTAATATTGTATTGAGCTAAAAGGATCACAAATAAATCATGAAAGAATACAGTGCAGAGTTGATCTGTCAAACTAGCAGTAAGGAAACAGGGAGTACTATAACAGCCATACAAAAGTTAAGCACGACAGAAACAGAGAACTGTCTATTTTTTGGTATTAGCTAGTGTAAATATGTTACTTCTATACTATTGTGTTTAGGAATTTAACAAGTTTAAAAAAAAAAACAAATTATTTATTTAATTTCAAAAGCATATTAAATAATTAAATGATAAATAAAGAGTTATAAAGGAAAAAGTCATTAGTTCTAGAGTCTATCATTAGTATCAATGTTAATAATGTTTGTGAAGTGGAAGGTTTAATCTTTAGTTTGAAATTAGTTATTGGTTCTAAATTATAAAAGTCTATTGTTGAAAAGCTCTCAAATATTGGTTAAGGTAAGGGATCTAGGTTAGCTCTCTCATTAAGGTAATGGATCTAGATTAACTCTCTCATTGATGTCATCAAAAGTTGTTGATTGAGACAATTTATCCCAAACCTCAACTAGTGGATTTATATGTTCAACATATTAGAATTTAATTGATAATATGGTGATACATTGGTGTGTCAATTTTAGCTTTGATCTAAATTTTTGCAATTTCAAATATGACCAATGGAGTATTAGCAACATAAGGACGTTTGAGGATTTTTGATAGATCTTTAGTTGGGATGTGGATTCTTATTCCTTCTAATGCAATGATCTTTCTATTTTTTTTCAAGTTTCATTCGTCTAGTTGTTTTTTAGCCTTCTCTTTCTTTACTCTATTTTTCCCTCTTGTGTTTCTGCTTTCCGTCCTTGTCTACTTCTTTCCCTTTTGCTTTGACTTGTGTTCACATTTTTAGTCATGTTTGCGAACCTTTATCATTGAGTTCCCTTTCCTTCCTCATCCAACATTCCCTATTTTTTCCTACCTCTCTCTCTCTCCCACTAGCTTACATGTTTGATATTTCCTCTACCTTCCTACATTGTCTCTCCATGCTTATTTCCTTTTTTGCATTACTTTAGTTAAGCTTCTTTTCCTTGTCCTTTCTTTACATAAGCATGAATTTATTCACACTCACTTTTTCTCAATGTACATTGGAAGTGTGGTCTCATCTTTTCATGTTTTTAGTATCATTTGCTTAAATTCTTAGCATCTTTCCTCTTGTGGGGTTGGACTACCTTTTTTCTACAATGTCATCTCTTTTTTCTTCTTTTTCTTACCAAAGTTAATATTCACACTATCATTTCCTTTCATGTCTAATTTTGCAAATGTGTGATCTCTTGGTAGGCTAATGTTTCTTCAATGCCCTACTTCTCTATTTGCACATTCCTTCCTTAGCCAATTTGAATCACCCTCTTGGAATTGATGCATTTACAACTCCCTCATGGCATTTCTCTTTCTAATAAAATGTCGAGTTCTAATACACAATGATTCAATTTGACAAGATTAAATATTAGGCAAAATTTTTCTCACAATCTCAATGGTAATGAGTTTGTAAAAAGAAAAGACAAAGAGAACCATATGGATCTTCTTGCTATAAAAAACATCTTTGGGATCTTTAGGGATAACTTCAAATGTCAAAGGTAAGATAAATCCAAACAATCATGTGTACAATCATTTGAAGAAAAGGTTTAAATTTGCATTAAAATAAGATAGGCCAATAATGACCCTATAGAAAGTAATGCTCCTCATGTGGATTACCTTAATCAAAGTCAAGTGGACCCATCTAGTTTGCTTCATGCTCATGAAAATGAAGAACAATTTGAATGACTTTATTTTTGAAATCTAGAGTGGTAAGGTTCTAATCAAGGATATGCTTGGATCTATTCATAATCTTCTAGGGTGGACCAGTTTGCATCTCTATTATCTTCAATAAGAAGCTAATAGGGGACTCTTGGAAGATTATGTCAACTTTTTGAATCCCATTAACACTAATGTGAGGGATTATTAGGACATTATAATGTTGAAGCTATGCCCTTTTACACTAAAAAGATTAAATCTACGCTTTGCATTGAAAATGGATGCTATTGAAAGTAGTTCTACCCTTCTTGGCATAGTGGTGCTTGTAAGACTATAATTCAATTCTTATGCTTCATACTTTCTACCATGTATAAAAATAATTTGTATGGCTAGAGAGGGTGGTTTTCTAAGCACCTTTTGGGTTTTGTCTTGTAAAAGGGAGAATTTGGAGACTATCATGGTGATGGTTAAGCCCCACAAAAGATTTTAAAGATTGGAATGGACCCTTAGAAATATTTAGAAATGGCTAAGCTGACTAGATGTAACATATGCGTTATTTGGTGTAGGTGTAACGTTATGGATTCTAATGTGGTCTCTTGTGCTTGAGTTGATTGTTGCTCTCCTTCATTGGTGTGCATGCACTTACCTTATAATGATGGTTATGATTTTACTTACTCAAGACCACTTGGGCATGCAAGTGGAATGATCAAGATGAATACTAATGTAGATGGACTTGGAAATTTAAAAGCTTAGAATTCTAAATATTGTGGACACTACCATGAATAATTCAATGTATAGGATATAAATGCAAATGTGGTAACATCCAAGATGGATAAATGGTTGAGGTTAAAATGAACTCTAGGTAATTGGTGTGAGGGGAGTAAAATGTGATCTTGATATTGGGTTGTGCACATTAATAAATTTAGAATGTTGAATGAGGTGTTATGTTAATGGAAAGGGTATTATTAGATCCAAAATATAAGGGTGAAATATGAAGTATGCAGTTTTCATCACTACATGCCCCCTTTACCTCCTCTCCCTTGATAATTTAGTGAGAATATGAATCTAATGGATTGTGCACTCCAAAATAAAAGAAGTAACAAAAATTACTCTACTAGTTAATTATGATATATTTTTTAGATGTTGCTTTGGTGATTTGGTTGTAGTTCTATTTGAGAAATATCTTTGTGCTTGTGAAATACATAATAGGAAAATTGGTGTGTTTAACAAAAATAACCTCAACATACATAAAAACAATACAAATATTATTTTTGCAACAAGACAAGGGAAATCAATCTAACAAATATGGTGAATTATGATGATGTGACTAAGTTGGTCCCCATAAAACCCACAAAAAAGGTTGAGCATGGTATAAGATGGGATTATGTTGTATGTGTCAATGATGGAGTTATGAAAGAGTTGGCCACCATAAAGGATATAAAACCATACACTATAGTGAGTGACATAGGACTCATTGTTGAATCTTTCTAGTTGTTGTATCATGTAGTGTTGCAAGGTGTGCACCCTTGGTCTCTTTGTGTTGTGCAACCCAATGCTCAAGTTTGTGACATGGCTTAGCCACCTCTCATGGATTCATTAACTTTGGCGATTGTATTGGGCATTAAAAGGTTAATATTTTGGTGCAATGACAATTTTCTTTGCAACAATTGGTATCGGAGCCTAGGTAATGAGTTCGAACCCCTTGCTTGTGCTAGGGGGGTTATTGCAAGGTGTGCACCCTTGGTCTCCTTGTGTTGTATAGCGCAACACTCGGGTTTGTGACATGGCTTAATCGCCTCCTGTGGATTCATTAACTTTGACGGTTGTATTTGGACATTAAAAGGTTGATCTTTTGGTGCAATGATAACTATATTTGCAACATGTAGCACTTAAGAAGGTGTTTCTTTAGCCATTGTGTATTGTAATATCCATGACATAAAGTTAACCTAACCAAGGTGTACAAGGCATGGGTTCATGATCTTTGAAGTACATAATAGGGTAATTGACATCACAAATAATTTTAAAAATCTCTATATTCTTATTGGGATAAATAATTTCAAAGACAATACATTAAATGTGTAATTGGAAGAGACTAGATTAGTAAACCTTGACCAAAAAGGGAAGCAACATAGACAATGTTTCCCAAGAATGAGAACATGTAAAATGTGCCTTCACCTTGAACTAGTTAGAATGTATTATAAAGACTCATCGTGATCAAATCTCTTCATTTAGGGGCAATGGGGTCCTTAATCACAATGATCAGCAAGGGAAACTGCACAAAAGTCATGTGGTCAATGTCAAGACTACCAAATAACTTATCGAAACAACACAAAAGTCATGTGGTCAATGTCAAGATTACCACATAACTTGTCGAAATGATCTTGTGGTAAGTTTTCAAATATCATAGATCTTTGATAAATCAATATTGAATCTTAATGATTTTACCAAAGGTACCTAAGAACTAGTTTTATGCAAAAATTGTGTGTTATATATGACTTTTTTTAGTACCCTTAATAGCTTTAAATAGTTGTGGTGATGAAAAGAATAAATTTTCTTTGGGCTTTGATTAAAGATGTAAATTAGTAGGAAATATCTTTAATGTTTGAGTAGTAGTTAATTGGTTATTTGCTACCATATTACATTAATTAGTTATAAGGATTAATCTTAGACTAAAAGAAAGGAAGGGACTAATATTGTTGCCAAACATGCCCAAATCTATAATGTCAAATTTCTAAGGTACCCCAAAAAATGTTTTTATTATGTATGTCTGTAAGTAGCCTTTACAACACCACTTTAGATTCGTACAACTATTGTAGAGGAAAAAAAAAGAAATTTTCTTTAATATCATATTAAGCTAAGAAAATTAGCAATAAACCATCAAAAGACATAGAGTAGAGTTGATTTGTCAAACTAGTAGCAAGGAAATCAAGAGTAATTAGATATAACAACCATACAAAAGTTACACATGGTAGAAACATATCATCTTTTTTTTTTCTTTGTTTTGCTTAGCTAGTGGAAATATGTTACTTCTACATTAATTTGTTATTGTATCACATTAATTAACCCTCCATCATAAAGCTCTTATGATATCATTTTTAATTAATTAGTTATAATAGTTAATTTTTGTTGACTTATAGGAATTTAAGAAGCTAAAAATAATAATTTACTTTTTACTTAATTTAAAATTAAAAAAATAAATATTGAAAATAACATAATAAATAAGGGAATTTTATCATTAATATCAATATTAATAATGTTTATGAGTGGAAGGTTTAATTCTTAGCTTGAAATTAGTTATTAAATCTAAGTTTTAAAGGCTTATTATTGAAATGAATTCTTAAATATTGATTGAGGCAATAAATTTAAGCTAGGTGTCTAATTAATGCCTCGAAATATATTTGTCTAAGCAACTTATCTCAAATCTGGGCTTGTGGATTTGTAGGTTCAATACATTAGAATTATTGGGAATATGGTGAAACATTGACTTCGTCAATTTTAACCTCAATCTAAATTTCTACAATTTTAAAGGTGATCATTGGAGTATTAGCAACACAAATATTTTTAAAGATTTTAGGAGAGATCCTTAATTTGGAGAGGGATTCTTCTTCATTCTAATGCAACAATCTGTTGACCTTTTTTTTTTGAAGGTTCTTTCTTCCCTTGGCTGTCTTTTGGCCTTCTCATTTTTACTATATTTTTCTCCTCCTATATTTCCACTTTCTTTCCTTTTTTGCCTCTTTCCCCTTTTTCTTTAACTTGTGTTTACTTTTTTAGTCTTGTTTGAGAACCTTTGTCATTGTGTTCACTTTCCTTTGTAATCCAAATTTCCCTTGTTTTTCCTACCTCTTTCATTGGTTTACATGTTTTATATTTCCTTTACCTTCCATCCTTTTCTTTCTTTATTTACTTTTTTGCATTGTAATGGTTAAGCTTATCTTGCATTTATATGCCCCTCTTCTTTCTCTCTAGCAAGCATTTATTCCTTGTTCTTTCTATCACACTAGCATGGATTTAATCATACTTTTCCCTTTTCTTAGTGTATGTTTGACATGTGATCTCCTCCTTTCATCTCTACATTATCATTTGTTTGTTTTTAGCATATTTCCTCATGTTGGGTCACACCACCTTTTTTATGCAATGCAATCTCCTTTTTATTCTTCTTGGAAATGCCAATCTTCATACTATCCTTGCCTTCAATGTCTATTTTATATATCCACAATACCTTGATAGGTCTATGTTTCTTCAATTGCTCACTTCTCTCTTTACACATCCCTTCCTCCTAACTGATTTGAATCTCCATCTTGGCATTGGCGCAATTGCAACTTCCTCTCATGACAATTCTCGTTCTACTAAAATGTTGGGTCCTAGTAAAAGATGCTTCAATTTGACAACATTAAATATTAGACACAAATTTTGACACAAGAATTTGTAAAAAGAAAAATTGAGAGAATCATATAGGTTCTCTTCCTATGAAAATTCATCTATGGGCTCTTTAGGGAAAACTTCAAATGTCAAAGGTAAGAGGAAGCAAGACAATCACATGTACCATCATTTATAGAAAAGTTTTAAATTTGCATCCAAAAAAGATAGACACCAATGATCCTATATAAAGTAATGCTCCTCATGAGTGGTGGCTTGAGAAAAGTCAAGTGAAGCCATCTAGATTGCTTTTGTTGAAGTTGTTGTTTCAACCACACAACACCCAAAAATCACTTGCAAGAAATTATCCTATCACAAAAGAGAGATCAAGCATGATTGTGTACTCAACAGCTTGAGAAATTGTATTGATGCAATAACTTGAATTAATGATTACAATAAAGTTGAATGCTTATAAAAATATAAAAAAGCAGATCCTAGATTAGGATTTGATTAGATTGAGACAAGTGTCTGTAACGCCAAATAAAAAGCTTGCACAATAGACAACAAGGAAGATTAGAAGCACACATGCATACAATACTAAATCTAAAATGAAAATTCATTCGTTAAGCAACAAAGAACATGGGAAAGTAAAAACGTGATTAAAACTAGAACAATCTCACCAATTCCAAAACGTATTTCCATGATTCATCTCGATTGCCCTTCTCCATTTTACTTGTGTAGTATAATTGCCTTCAGATTTCCAGTAAAATTGTGCAAGTATAGCCTATGATAATGATTAGCAAAATATCGAAGATTCAAGATTGAGTTGCTCGCAAGATTCGACAAGAGATTTTGATTTCAAGAGGGATTTCGGGAGAGAGAGTGGAATGAAGAATGCCAAATCAATTTATAGAAAATTGATTATTCAAATGACAAGCCAAGATCGAAAGACCAACAGATGGTTGAGATCGACTGATTAAACATGCATTCTGATAACTGCCAGTAGTGACATGAGTGATACAAACTAGAAATAGACTTAAAGATTAAATAAATGATTTAATCTTCAGTTCAATATTCAAAAACAGAATAAATATATTTGCATGACAAAGATAAAGATTGATTACATCAACTCTTGTTCAGATGCATGCACAACATTTAATTAATTAAATAAGAATATTTAATTAATCCACATGTGCACGCAATTGTGTTAGAACTAGACGATTTGAATGATTTGACGAAGAGATTACTCAAAGACGCCACTCAAACATCAAATCAATAGTTAACTGAACGATTAAAATAGATGTCGAGTCGAGTAAAAGTGAATACTTAGATAACTCACATAATTATCTAAAATATAGAGGAATGCATTAAAATAGAATTAATGAATTAAATAATTCATTTAATTTAAGACTCGATATTTGAAGAATAATTAAATAAATAATATTTATTTAATTAAATGATGAAGGGATTTTAAATGAATAATTAAAAAAATAATGAATTTATTTAATTATAGTTGAATATGATAAAGAATAAATTAAATAAGAATTTATTTAATTTGACAAGACGGATAAGGTTAATTAGTAACATAATTAAATAAAAGCATTTATTTAATTAATCGATAGAATAAAGAAAATGTGAATTAATTAAATAATTAAGATTATTTAATTAATAGAAGAAAATAAAAGAAGATGAATTAATTAAATAATTAAGATTATTTAATTAATAGAAGAAATAAAAGAAGATGAATTAATTAAATAATTAAGATTATTTAATCAATAGAAGAATTAATGTTAAGATGAATTAATTAAATAATTAAGATTATTTAATCAATAGAAGAATTAATGTTAAGATAAATTAATTAAATAATTAAGATTATTTAATCAATAGAAGAATTAATGTTAAAGTGAATTAATTAAATAATTAAGATTATTTAATCAATAGAAGAATTAATGTTAAGATGACTTAATTAAATAATTAAGATTATTTAATCATGACCATGAAGAATAAGAATTATGAAGAATATTGAAGTCGCAGGCCTAAACCAAATTTCCGTGTCTACATTTGCCCCTCTTTGATACAATGTCACTTAGGCATTGTGTCAAAGAAAATCGATAAGAAATATGGCCCAGTCATGCCCCAGTGTAAAACAGGTGAAGGTATGCCCTCTCGGGAGGACAGGCGGGTTCAAAGAACATGAGTGTGCTCTCAAAATTGATGAGAGAACTAGAAGATGAAAGAAAAAAGGATAGAGGAAAATAGATAAGGGTGGTGAAGATGTAGAAAAGAAAAAAAATGTTAGTGCAAAAAGAAAGATTGAGAAAGAACGAAAGACAGGAGATAGATGTTAGTATTAACAATCTTCGATGTTTCGCTGTATCACAAAAGGTACTGCACTTTATCATCATTGGGCGGGACTAATACAAATGGAGAAAAACACCATGATATGACATAAATCAAGGTGTGCAAGGTCACCCACTTGCTAATAACAGACAGTCGCAGACAAGGATTGTCATTAACTCATACTAAGGGCACAAGTTGCCCCAGTTTTTTTGTCAGGACAAACCACAGACAGCAAACAAAAGAAAAGACGGGTCATGAAACGTCATTGCTCCTCTAAATCCTTCATGGGACATCCTTGAAGAAACTAGTAACATGACTCAAAAATCAAAGTTAAAAGACAGTCGACAGACAGCAGTCAAAGAAAATAGAATTATGATACATCGTTGCTTCTCTAAATCCTCCATGGGACATCCTTGAGAAAGCTAGTAACATGAAATTCAAGATAAATGATAAGATAAATAAACCATAAAGTCAAAAAGCCAATAAAATATTTGCCAAAACTTGATCTGTTTGTTTGATATGTTTTGATTGATAAAAGGATTGATTGACAGAGCCCGATGTTAGGAGATACACATACCGGATAAGACTGTAAGTCTAGTTTCGATGTTATGACTATCTATATAAGGCATGACAAAGCCTGGTTTTAGAAAGACATGTATCGTATAAGACATTGAGTCAGACGTCGTTGATGTGATAACCTATATAAGGCTATGTTTGATTGTTTGACCTTGTCGATTATGCAGGAAGGACTCATCCTGAATAAGACATAGGTTGATTGTTTTGATAACGTATGTTTCTAAGAAGGGCACATCCTGTAGTAGACATTAGCTAATCTGTTTTGATTGTTTTGTTTGGCAAGTTGTATGATATGACTTAGAGACATTGCTGACTTGTTCACCAGACTAATGCATGACCTGATATGATGTGTGGACAATTGACTGTGTGACGACAAACCCTAAAGGACTGACCTAGTGCAGCCTCGGGGGCTCATTGATTGATGGCCTTGCCTACGTTATACACGCAGAGACCTCGTAGTTCGATTTGACTTGGACTGACAAGACTGACTACAAATAGAAGACATGTGTGAAAGTGAATGCGATGAACCCTAATGGACTGACCTAGTGCGGCCTCGGGGGCTCATCGATTGATGGCCTTGCCTACGTTATACACGCAGAGACCTCGTAGTTCGACATGACCAATGACCTTGTCATATAGACATATGGATTGACTCATGACTTTATATAGACAAACCTAAACGGACTGACCTAATGCCTTGGGGCACATCGGCAGATGGCCTTGCCTACGTCCAGTCGCAGAGGCAATGTAGTTCGACAAACAACAAAGACTGACAAGTGCAACTGACTCTGACTCTATTTTTGGATTTTTTTGTCATTTTGAAGTTTTTTGATGTCTTTGTGTTTTCTCAGGTCATTTTGCGATGCTTTTGGATTTTCTATGGTTTTACGTCTTCAACACAACCAATATAAGAACCAATATGACACATGTCAAGTGTTTGCCCCCAGTCGAGTATAAGACTAATTGATTATGAATAGGGTAAAATAGGGGATATAAAATGCTCTCGATGTCAATCGTCCAAGTTATGGGAAAGACTACCACTTATTATGAACGGTATATACAAGCGATGGACAGGAAAGATAAGGGATATGTACAGGATAGGTTAGTATGTACAGGGATAAGGACTATGTACAGGGTAGGTATATATACAATAATGTGGTGTATGTATAGGGATGTGGACTATGTATCAGGATGTGGACTATGTACAATAATGTGGTGTATGTAAAGGGATGTGGACTATGTACAATGATGGGGACTATATACAAGGTAGATTAGAATAATAGTAGACAGAGGAGTAGAGTTGAGTACACATGGCGCCTGTTTGCCAGGTTTTCACCATGGTACCTATCCAAAGCGCCACCGAAGTGGTTTTCACCATTGGACGAATGATTTGTCTTTACTATTTTCCATATTATCTAATTTTTTTGGTGTTATCAAGACGCCTGTTTACCAGGTTTTCACCTTGATAACGATTTTTTTGTGATTTTTTTGATTTTTTTGTATTTTTTTTGCTAATTAAGACAAAGTCTCTCAGAAGCTATGCGTAGAAATTCTTCAGATGCGTACTATTGATTGGTGAGGACAATGGTTCGCCTTCAGGAGTAGAGAGTTGGTACGAAAGCTTCTCTAACAACATAAGGTCCTAACCAGTTAGGTTCAAACTTTCCTGGTTTCTCTCTTTCTGTTTGATTCTTTGGGTTCTCCATTAAAACCAGGTCACCAATGTCAAAGTTTCTATTCAACACTTTCCTGTTATAGCTACGACGAAGGCGATTCTGATATGCTTGAAGGTGGTCTAATGCCTTCTGTCTTCGCTCATCTAGGAATTCTAACTCATGGAGTCTCGACACTCGGTACTCTTCATCATCAATGTGGCCTTTCAAGGATACCCTTAGGGAAGGAATCTCGATCTCGATAGGCAAAATGGCTTCAGACCCGAAGACAAGTGAATATGGGGTAGCACTAGTGGGAGTACGAATACTTGTGCGATAAGCCCATAAGGGAGGATTAAGCTGTAAATGCCAGTCACACCCAATATCATTGACAGTCTTCTTAAGGATTCTAATGATGGTCTTGTTAGATGCCTCTGCTTGGCCATTTCCTTGTGGGTAGTATGGAGTGGAGAAATGATGTTGGATATGAAATTCATCACACAGATGGTAGACTTCT
>VDFB02168118.1:123564614-123726417 GCA_007258455.2 Sequoia sempervirens | reverse complement strand
AAAAAAAAATTTAATATGTGCGGACTTGATGAACATGTAGAGTCCATTTGTTAATGGGGTATCAGATTATTGTTTTATTGTGTTTAGGGTTTTTTATGCTATAAAATGTGTGTTACTTCTACGAAAATTGTGTTGCTATGATTGAGAATGGAGGTTCTCTAGGCATAGACTATGAGATGGGTATGAGCTGGGTTATGTTTAAATATCAAACGGTTTAACAGTCAAAAGGCAAAGTTTTGTCATTTCAAATAAGATATTTATTTATTATTCTTAGGGCTGAATGAGGTGTCAAATTGCCATAAACTATTTGAGACTTTTATTATTTGAGTGGAGGAGAAATGATATCAAGATAGTTTTATACAGTGACGCATGGGTGGTAGGACAAGTTTTGATGTGTGCTCTTACTTGGGGTTTGATCTGAGTCTGAATATTTTTTCAAGGTTGGATGTGAATTCCTTGGGCAATTGAATTGTTGTGTCCAAGGAGTGGAAATGTATTGTCGTGTTGGATGATTTGTCGGAGAAACATAAACAAGAATTATGGGAAGGGAAGGCTTATATTGATCCAAAAGCTCTCAAGCCTAGTCTTCATCCAGTAGAGGCTTTTGCTATTTCTATACGAGAAAGCCGGCATGTGAGATCACTATTCTTTTTGTCTTCTCATTTCATCTTTCTCTTTGATTTTTCACCTATCTTGCCTACTTTTTATACATTCATAAGCTTTTAATGGTGGGGATAAACAATCCATGTGTTGTAATACATAAAATAAGCTTTTAATGGTGGGCATAAACAGTTATCTATATAGAAATTCCCTGTTTTTATTAAGTAAACTATAGACTGTAAACAATCTTATCATTTGGGGACCTGTCTCCCCAAATAAAAAATGGTGGTTGTATATGCCTTTACTCAAGTGCCTTGTATTTAGGCACAACAAATAGATATACCCAAAAGACATTGAAATTGTGGCTCGACTGTGACAAAAAAACTTCAATCTTTGACATCTTTCAGGATGCCAACAATAATGTTTGTTCAATCTGAATTAAGATTAGGGGTTTTATGTTCATTTGAAATTTTCCCTTTTCTTTTCCTGTATGGTTGTATGTTTAAGAGTCTCTCTCTTATATCCTTACTTTCTATCCTCTACCTCTTCAAAATAGCACTTTACTTGCATATATAGTTGGTCTCATTTGATGCGAGCTCAAATATTCCTCAAAAAGATATTATAGTTTGAAGAATTAGGTTTATTCTATTTTTGTAGTTATGTGGAAACTTTTCATCACGTTTTCATGTACAACCATACCCTGTTCCAAAGCATAACCATAAAAAACCATTGTGATGATAGTAAATGGTATGTGGAAACTTGACAAGACGATTAAGGTAGGAAAATAATTTTAGGGACAATGCGATGGTTTAATTGAAATTATGTAAAATTCAACCATTCACCATGCAAGACTACAAGTCTGTGAGTATTCCTTTGCATCTTCATACTAAATTATCTTTGAATCAATGTGTAGATATTTTTATAATGTTTGTTTATATTGTGTATCAATTGTATGCAATGGTATTTACTAGATAGAATATTATCCAAACAACAAAAGTTCTTAAGTTTATATCTAACTCTCGTGGAAAGTTTGATTTATATTATAGCATCTTATATATTTCAAAAAATAAATTAAGTATCATAGAACTAATGGCATGAAAAAAAAAATTAAGGTTTTGTTAATTCAAACTAATGTACTATTCAAAATCCTGTATCTAATGTTGTATCTTTCTAGCACCTCAAAAATAATAAAACTTTTGATTTAGAAGTCCAATTTCAACATTTTGTAAACCAAATAATTGAATACACATATGAAAATCATTAAATCCCATTTAAACCCCTTAAAAATAAAAATTTGAGTTCTGAAATCTTACAATGCAAGTAAAAAATCATAAAGAATAGATGGTGAAAATCCTTTTAAAAAATAGTCCTTAGAGATTTAGAAATATTCAAGATATTTTTTAATGAAATTACATTAAAAATATAGTGAAAATAATCAGCTCATGCATACCAATCAAATAATTACCCCAATCTTAAAATGATATCATAAGCTCATATTCAACATGTAATTTGAAAGCTTCAATTTTTGAACTTATAAGTTCAATTCTAAACTTACAAATGCATTTGTATCTTAAAAAAGATAGATTATGAATTAAAATTGAACACAAAATATATGTAAATATGATGTACACTATAACTCTTCTATCCAAATATATAGTTTAAAACCTCAAAATGTCCCTCTGAAAAAAGATCTAACAAGACTTAATTTTCAACTTGTCATTTCTCTTCAACAATTTTTTAGAAAAGATTTTTTTTATATATTGAAAAAAGTTAAACAAAGATTACAGAAATCAGAAAAACAGAACAACAATAGATTTCATTTTAGCAACAAAATATAAATCAGTTACATTTCATCACTGTTTCTTGTACAACCATACCCTGTTAAAGATGTGGTGTTAACACATACATGGGGAATAATTATTCTTAAAAGCATGTGATTTGAACGGAAGAAGCGCATATTCCGATATACTGTGAGGTTCACGTGAAGAGAATGGATTACATCTGAAATTGGGAAAGAGACTAAACTAAAATGTTTGACATTAAGAAAACAAAATATAATGATTTAATTAAATTAGATAAATGAGCCGACTTTATATGCATATTTTAATTTAAAATTTAAATAGAGATAAAATAATTAAAATGAATATGTACTTGAAAATCAAAGAGGAGATTGATTTTATTGTGATAGAGATTTGTTATTTAAATTATGAGATGAACATGCTCTGACGAATGTGCTTAGTGAGATTTAGAATCTGTAAAGACTCAAATCAAGGCTATACAGATGGCCTTAAACCTCTTGAGGGCAGCCTTCCTCCAACCACATGTTCTAATATACTAGTGATTGTTTTGCGAACTAGAATTTCTTCATGTTGCATAAAAGCAGTTTTTCATTTGCAAGACTTGATTTAAATAAACTAGATGTTATTCCTATGGAGTATTGAAAACAAAAATATCATTTATTTTTGCAAGAATATGATGAACATTTGTAATTCTTCTCTCTCCCCTCTTGTCTTCTTTTGGCATGGAAAAGAGCAAGTCTATTTATTTTTGTTCACTTAAATTTAAACATTAGGATGTTTAAAGTAATTTATTTTTGTGGAAAAATCAAGGACTAATATGGCAACTCAGGGACCACCACCTGGTGGTGTATTTACCAACACAGATGAGGAGATCCATAAATTGTGTGATATTCTAGTTGAGCCCACCACCATAGGGGTTTACAGGGATGCATGTGTGTCAATTCTACATAGCTTAGAGAAGATTAGACAGACATTTGAGACCACACATACTTTTTTTGCTAACAATATAGCAACTATTCTTGCTCAGATGTAGCAAGAGATTAGTGGTGAGGTTTCTCTTGCAGATGTTCAGTTTCAAGTCCGAAAAGAAACCATCAAATCACAATGTTTTCCATTTTACATAATTGGTAGATCCAAGGTTAATAGATATCAGGTGACTTGATGTGTTGATCCTTAGATGGCCCCTTTGATATACCCACATTGTCTTGCAACATTTGGTCACTATCCAAATAATGACCAAATTCCTTTATACTTTGCAAAGTAAGCAGTTGTACACTGAGATTCATTTGGGCCACACCGTCAAATACTTGGATCTACCAAAATATTTTGTTCAAGGGTGTGGTAGGGTAGCTGATAGGGATACTTTTCGTTGAGAAGATTAACATCGTCCAATTTATTAGGATTTGGTTGGGAAGAGATTGCCTGCTATCTCCCCAACCCTATTAAAATTTATAGAGCAACCAAATGAATCAACTTCATTATGCAATGAGATTATATACACACAATGACAGTGAACAAAGTGCTTGAAATAGCACTCACATAGTTCACAATGGATAATAGAAATCACGCATATTAAAAAAATCCAAATACATACGAGTAAAAGTAAAAATTTGTGTCATACTTTGGGCCAATCTTATTGCTTATATCGAACCAATTTTGGTCGGAAGAGATTTGGCCAAGTCGGTTTCAGCTGAAACCACATGGTGACAACATGGTGTGGTGTAGGAGCACCTAGAAAGGTACTAGGTTTATTGAAGTCTTGAATGAAGTTCTAAATTTTGTTGTGTTGTTCATAAGGTCATGTATACCATTTAGTGGTGATCTAAGGGATTTTTTTGACCTTTTGGAAAGAGGTTGACAAGAGTTAAGTAGTTTTAGATCTTCATTTTGGCTAAGTTGTAAAAATTGCTAAAGTTTAGAAAACACAGTGGGTTTTATAATTTGCATCTTTAGGTCATCTAAAGGCTCGACCCAACAAGCTCAACTATTTGAGAAGCATATTTAAAGTTTTCCTCGACCTTTATGGAAGGTTGGAAGTTCATTGTACGGACTATGTTTTTGGAAGTTGAAGAAAAGCAGCGTTTTGCCATTATTTTTCTAGTTTTTGTTCAAGAATAGTGCTAAGATGGATTGATCAAGGAATTTGGGCCTATGTAGTATGTAGATTAGTGTTTTTTCAAGCTTAGTGTGCTATCTTTTTGTCTTTTCAAACCATTTTCTTCTTTTATTTGTATATAGTTTGTCCACTATCTTTTTCTGGCCTGTAACAAGTAGTTTTGAAAGAATGGAGCTCTAGAGCACTTTCCCATTGGACAAATTGTACGACCCTTTGGTATTAGTTTCTAGGCTCCCTTAGTGTAAATATGGTAGCTTGTAGGGT
The DNA here is from genome assembly GCA_007258455.2 of Sequoia sempervirens. NCBI lineage: Eukaryota > Viridiplantae > Streptophyta > Pinopsida > Cupressales > Cupressaceae > Sequoia > Sequoia sempervirens. The sequence goes on along the minus strand of VDFB02168118.1, from coordinate 123,721,638 downwards.
TTGTGGCAGTGTAGGAGTTGCAAGTAATGTCTTGCCCTAGGCGAGCCAAGCAAGGTCTAGTTAGGGCAAACTTGGAGTAAAAGCCTTATAATTTGCAGGGGAATTAAGATATTCGAGAAATTATTTCTTGTGAATTTTCTTGAGGATCTTAGCTATGCTTGGAGGTTAGGAGGAGGTTCTAATAGGCCATTTGGAGGGATAAATCTTTGACAATCTAAAATCAGCTTGTGAAAGCTAGGAAACCCTAGGTTCTTAACCATTTTTGCATTTGAGCAGTGTACAGGAAGTGTTGTTCTAAAACCTTGAAAATATTCAAGGTGAGGACATGAGAACCACCATTCCCAAGCAAAGAACCCAGGTATTTTGGTGGGTTTAGAAGGAAAAATCATTTTACCTCTGTTCAGAGACCTAATTGGGAGCTCAAGGCTTGTAGCCTTTCCTAACCCTAGGAGAAGGATTGTGGAAGCGATGGTAAATGGGAGTCTTGAGAAGCTATAAGAACCCTAGGTAGAGTCCCCTAAAGCTATTTAAATGTGTTACACCTCTACAAGTTATCAAGTTGAATGTGGAGAGAATTTGGTCTTTAAGGGAGAGTAAGAGCCAATGGAGAGTATATGGCGAAGCACCAAGGTTGGATTCGTAGAAGGGAAGCTTGTTAATGGAAGAGGGGTTGGGAAGACAAACCAGGGGCACCTAGTCATGAGTAGGGACCTATAGGTTAGATTGGTGAAGAAAAACACCAAACAGGTCTTACAAGGAAATTCCTAGAGCAGGAATCTGTGATTGATTCCTCGAACCCCACTCCCTATCAGATTGGTATCAGAGCAGGTTAAAGATTTGGGAAAGAATCTTGTATGTCAAACCCTGAGTCTAGTGATTCTTCCACCATGGTGACAAATGTAGAACTGGCCAAGATGGTTGAAGAGCAGGAAGAAGACAATAAACAATTGAGGGAAAGAATAGCCCAACTTGAGGCAGCAGTGAGGAGTGCACAGTTTGAGGGAAGAATACCGAAAGAAGAAGAGATTGCAGAGGAAGATAAGACCCCTACACTTGACCTTTTTTTGAAGGAGGAGCCTTTCTTGAAGGTATTGAAAGCCTTGAGTGGAAAAGCACTTGAGGGCATACCACTGTTTAGTGGAAAAATGGAACCTAATTTAGTCATGGACTGGATAGAAGGCATGGAGAATCATTTTGAGTGTGATGGAGTCACTGAAGCTCAGAAGGTGAAGGTTGCTAAGTAAAGATTGAGAGGATCAGCCTTGACATGGTGGAAGTTTATTCAAACAGAAAGGGAAAAAGAAGGCAAACAACCCATATCAACTTGGAAAGGAATGGTTGCTAAGGTAAAGGAAGCCTACATGCTAGATGACTATGAGATTCAATTGCACAAGAAGAGGCAAAGTCTAAGGAAAAAAGACCAAGATGTAAACACTTATACTAAAGAGTTTCAAAAGCTCTGTATGAGGTCTAATGTGACAGAGAATGAGAGCCTCAAGGTGGCTAGGTACCTTAATGGTTTGAAGTGGAATATCCAAGAGGAGATGGCTCTTCTAAGTCCCAAGATAGTACACCAATTCTATCAGTTGGCTAACAAGATTGAGGAAAGGAACAAGAGGAAGCAAGATTAGACTTCTAAGGGTAGAGGCAAAGGCAGGGATCAAAGAGATCAAAGAGGACAGTGTGGTGGCTACCAAGGAAGAGGCAGTGACCAAAGAAGTCAAGGTGAGTCTAAACTCACAGAGCATGGAGGTGAAACATCTTCTAGAGGAGGATATAACAGAGGTAGAGGACCTCAAGGAGGTTCAAACAGAGGAAGAGGATCAAGCAGGAGCAATTCCTATTTTGCAAACATGAAGTGTTATCATTGTAATCAAATAGGTCACCCTGCTTATAGATGCCCAGAGAAAGCTTCCTCATCAAGCAATAAAAAGAGAGTGGCTTATGCACAAGAGGACACCATGAGTCTCAAAGCATCTGAGATCAGTCATATAGAATCTGAGGTAGGAGAGAATCTGATGTTTAACAGAGTTCTGATCAGACAGCCAGTCAAGGAGGAACCAAAACAGAGAAGAGCTCTTTTTAGGGTAAGGTGCAAGATACTTGGTAAAGTATGCAAGGTCATAGTAGACTCAGGTTCAACAAATAATATAATCTCAGAGGAGGCAGTAGCAAAACTAAAATTGGAGAAGGTACCTCACACTAACCCCTACAAGGTCACATGGTTGAACAAAGGGCAGAGTGTTTTGGTTAATGAGCAAGTAACGGTGGAGTTCTCCATTAGAGGTTATAAAGACAAGTTAGTTTGTGATTGTTTACCCATGGATGCATGCCATTTACTACTGGACAAACCATGGCAGTATGACAGAAGTGTTATGTATGATGGGAAAGAGAGCACTATTTCATTCAAAAAGGATGGAAGAACCTTCAAGCTACAGTCACTGTCAGAAGAAGATGAAGGATAGTCCAAGACACCTAACATCATGTTGAGTAGTAGTAAGGAGTTCCTTAAGGACCTACACCAAGGGAATTAAGGATATGTGGTTGTTTTGCAACCTAAAGAGGAAGATAAGGCTAAAAAGATAGTCCTACCAGAAGCAGTCCAAAAGTTGCTTGATAGGTACAAGAGTATAGTCAGTGATGGCACACCTACAACCTTACCACCAAAGAGAGCAATAAGTCATCAAATTGACTTCATACCTGGAGCCTCATTTCCTAACAAAGCAGCATACAAACTTACACCAGAGCAAAACCTAGAGGTAGCCAGGCAAGTGCAAGAATTGTTGGATCAATGATTGATTCAAAAGAGCATCAACCCTTGTGTAGTGCCAGTGGTTTTAGCAACCAAGAAAGGAGGTAAGTGGAGACTTTGTACTTATTCTAGGGCAATAAATAGGATCACCATTAGGTATAGGTTTCCTATTCCTAGAATTGAAGACTTGATGGATTGTCTTGGAGGTGCTCAGTTCTTCACATAGTTGGATCTCAAGAGTTTGTACCATCAAATCAAAATTAAGGATGGTGATGAGTGGAAGAAAACTTTTAAGACAAATGATGGGTTATATGAGTGGAAAGTGATGCCATTTGGCCTCTCAAATTCCCCTAGCACATTCATGAGACTCATGAATGAAGTGCTTAAGGATTTCACAGGGATCTTTGTGGTAGTATATCTTGATGACATAAATTTTCTGTAAGACAACAAAAGAACACCTCAAGCATGTGGAGATGGTTCTTAGAAGGTTGCAAGAGGAGAAGTTGGCAATCAATCTTGAGAAATGTGAGTTCTTCAAGCAAGAGCTTGTCTACCTGGGTTTTGTAGTGTCCAAAAGCTCATTAAAGATGGATCCAAGCAAGGTGGAAGCCATCCTAAACTAGCCTACACCAACCACAGCAACAGAGGTAAGAAGTTTTCATGGATTGGCTCAATTCTATAGAAAATTCATAAGGAACTTTAGTGGTATATGTGCACCAGTTCTAGACACAATCAAGGGTGGTTTGAAAACTAAGTTTGTGTGGACACAAGAAGCTGAGAAAGGGTTTGAGAAACTAAAACAAGAAGTGGCAACTCAACCAATTCTCTTATTACCTAGCTTTGACAAATTGTTCACCATTGAATGTGATGCAAGTGGAGTGGCAGTAGGAGGAGTGCTAAGTCAAGAGAGTAGGCCTATAGCCTTATTTAGTGAGAAGCTCAATGAAGCTAAGAAAAAGTATTCAACCTATGACTTGGAGCTTTATGCTTTGGTTCAGTCACTTAGGAAATGGAGGCATTACCTTCTACCCAAGGAGTTTGTGGTTTTTACTAAAAATCAAGCACTCAATTTTATCAACACTCAAGAGAAGTTAAGTAATAGGCATTTGAAATGGATGGAATACATCCAAGCTTTTACTTTTACCATCAAGCACAAGAAAGGACAAATGAACAAGGTGGCAAATGCATTAAGCAGAAGGTTGTTGACAGTGCAAGAGATATAGCTCAAGAGCATTGGCATAGAGAGTTTCAATGATCTATATGGAGACGATGAAGACTTTTCAAAGGCCTATAAGGTATGTTCTAACTTTGAGAACCATTTCCATAGCCAATATTCAGAGTATACTTTGTAAAGTGGGTTGTTGTTTAAGGGCAATTAGTTATGTGTTCCAAGAGGGTCAATGAGGGAAAATATGATTCAAGAAAAGCATAATGGCAGTCTTAGTGGGAATTTTGGCATCAATAAGACCTTAGAGCTAGTACAAAGGTTCTATTATTGGCCTAAGTTGGCAAGAGATGTTAGAAAGTATGTGGAATAGTGTGTTGTGTGCATGAAAGCTAAGGGAGGAGCTAGCAATGCTGGTTTATATCAACCCCTGCCCATTCCTAACAGACCATGGGAGTGTGTGAGCATGAATTTTGTGGTAGGCCTTTCTAAGACCAAGACTGGTTTTGACAGTGTTTATGTTGTGGTAGAAAGATTTAGCAAGATGAGTCATTTTATTCCCTGCAAAGCTACTCATGATGCTAGCTACATAGCTCATCTTTTCTTCAAGGAAGTTGTAAGGATCCATGGATTACCATTAAGCATTGTTTCTGACAGAGATTTGAAGTTCATGAGTCACTTTTTGAAGACTCTATGGAGTAGATTGGGTACTAATATGTCATTTGGATCAGCTTACCATCCTCAAACCGATGGTCAAACAGAACTGGTTAATAGGGTGCTTGGTAATCTTTTAAGGTGTCTAACCAAGCAATATGGACAGACATGGGATATGGTTATCTCCCAAGCTGAGTATGCTTATAATGATAGTGTCAATAGAACTACAGGGAAAAGTCCTTTTGAAGTTGTGTATGGAATGCACCCAAGAGGCATTTGTGAGCTCAGAGACCTTGGATTTAAGGAGAATAGGAGTGGACATGCAGAGGACTTCACTCAGACCATGAAAGAGATTCAGGAGCAGGTCAAGAAAATAGTCACAGCAGCAACCCAAAAGTTGAAGGAGACAGTTGATTTGTCAAGGAAGGATATACAATTTGCAGTAGGGGACTATGTCATGGTCCACCTTAACAAATCCAGATTGCAGAAGGGAATTTCAACCAAAATCCAGATGAAAAGAGTGGGACCATGCAAGGTGTTAGCCAAGTATGGACATAATGCTTACAAGGTGGAATTACTAGCAGACCTAGGCATATCTCCAGTGTTTAATGTGGCTAATCTGATCAAGTATAAGGGGACAGTCACTGACATGGACCAGAATAGTGGGGAGATATTCAAGGATGTCAACAACATGACACTACCAACTCCAGACAAGCTACAAGTAGAGAAGATCTTGGAGTCAAGAGTGAAGAAGGCTACAAGGCACAAGGTGTACATGGAGCATCTGGTCAAATGGAAGAACAAGCATGAATTTGAAGCTACCTAGGTAGAAGAAGCATATTTTAAGAATCAAGGTGTTGATATGTCTCCGATCTCTCCTAAAATTCCTTAGTTGCTTGTGTTGAGAGGGGGAGAATGGTGCAGGAGCACCTCGAAAGGTACTAGGTTTATTGAAGTCTTGAATGAAGTTCTAATTTTTTTTCTATTGTTCATAAGGTCATGTAGACCATTTATTAGTGATCTAAGGGATTTTTTTGACCTTTGGGAAAGAGGTTGACAAGAATTAAGTAGTTTTAGATCTTCATTTTGGCTAAGTTGTAAAAATTGCTAAAGTTTAGAAAACACAGTGGGTTTTATAATTTGCATCTTTAGGTCATCTAAAGGCTCGAACCAAGAAGCTCAACTATTTTAGAAGCATATCTAAAGGTTTCCTCAACCTTTATGGAAGGTTGGAAGTTGAAGAAAAACAACGTTTTGCCATTATTTTTTTGTTTTTTGTTCAAGAATAGTGCTAAAATGGATTGATCAAGGCATTTGGGCCTATGTATGATGTAGAGTAGTGTTTTTTCAAGCTTAGTGTGCTATCTTTTTGTCTTTTCAAATCATTTTCTTCTTTTATTTGTATATAGTTTGTCCATTGTCTTTTTCTGGCCTATAATAGGTAGTTTTGAAAGAATGGAGCTCTAGAGCACTTTCCCACTCTACAAATTGTACGGACCTTTGGGATTAGTGTATAGGATCCCTTAGTGTAAATATGGTAGCTTGTAGGGTTTGTGGCAGTGTAGGAGTTGCAGGTAATGTCTTGCCCTAGGCAAGCCAGGCAGGGTCTGGTTAGGGCAGACTTGGAGTAAAAGCCTTATAACTTGTAGGGGAATTAAGATATTCAAGAAATTATTTCTTGTGAATTTTCTTGAGGGTATTAGCTATTCTTGGAGGTTAGGAGGAGGTTCTAACAGGCTGTTTGGAGGGAGAACTCCTTGACAATCTGAAATCAACCTGTGAAAGCTAGGAAACCCTAGGTTCTTAACCATTTTTGTGTTTGAGTAGTGTACGGGTAGTGTTGTTCTAAAACCCTAAAAATATTCATGGTGAGGACATGAGAACCACCATTCCTAAGCAAAGAACTGAAGTCTTTTGGTGGGTTTAGAAGGAAAAATCATTTTACCTCTGTTCAGAGACCTAATTGGGGGCTCAAGGCTTGTAGCCTTTCCTAACCCTAGGAGAAGGATTGTGGAAGCGATGGTAAATGGGAGTCTTGAGAAGCTATAAGAACCCTAGGTAGAGTCCCCTAAAGCTATTTAAATGTGTTACACCTCTACAAGTTATCAAGTTGAATGTGGAGAGAATTTGGTCTTTAAGGGAGAGTAAGGGCCAATGGAGAGTATATGGCGAAGCACCAAGGTTGGCTTGGTAGAAGGGAAGCTTGTTGATGGAAGAGGGGTTGGGCAGACAAACCAGGGGCACCTAGTCATGAGTAGGGACCTATAGGTTAGAATGGTGAAGAAAAACACCAAAGAGGTCTTACAAGGAAAGGCCTAGAGAAGGAATCTATGATTGATTCCTCCAACCCCACTCCCTATCATGGTGCCTACGTGGCCTTGCCATTTTGGTTGAGTGGGTTTTAGTCAAAACCCACTTGGCTGAATCACTTCAGTCTGAAGGTTGTAAATATAAAAGAAAAAAAAGAAAACTACAAGGGCATTTTGCATGTTCATCTGAAGTGATTACAATCAGAGAGCACTCGCCCAAACAACTTACCTAAAAAAAGGAGATCAAGCTAGGTTTTTTTTCATTTGTATTCAATGATTTTGGTAATTATTTGTTGTGTTTTGGTTGTTTAGAAATTTCTACAAGTCATGGTTAGTTGCATGATACTGTTTGGTGCCGCCCTAAGATCTAGGGTTTTTTTTAGGGCTTTTCGAGTTTTGTCAGTATTCTTCTAAATGTTGATTGGAATGCACAAACCGTTTTGTTAATTCTGTATTATAATATTTATTGAAGGTTTTACAATGTGATTTAGAGGGTTTATTTAAAGAAAGATACGAAAAAAAAACTTGGAAGTTGCAGTAGCTTCTTTAGCTATCAAACAAAGTGCTCATTAAAACTTTTGTTCGATGGTTGCTTTTGGTGCATCTACGAGTTAAGGGTTTGTTTTTTGTCAAAGCATTCTCTTAAAAAAATAGTTTTTGATAGACTCACAATTGTTGGAATCGAAAATGAAATTAGTTACATTGTTTTAGACACCAAAATTTCTACTTTATTTCTAATTTGCATGTTGGAGAAGTAGAAATTTTTTGGGAATTTAATTTAGTTGTATTGTTTGCGTGATTGACAATCCAGAGAATTTAAGTGAAAATGAAGAGGGGTGCATGTTCCATATATAGTTAACCACTTCATTTTTGACTCTTCACCTTTCCATCTCATTCAAATATCACAATGCAACTAAAGAAGGATGGGGCGGTGATGATGATATATAAACCCTCTTTCACAACATTGTCTACCCCACCAAAAAAAAATTAGAGACCTAAAACTTCTCATGTGTGATATTTGTGCAAATTAGAGCGTTTACTTTTATAAACAAGAAAATATAACCACATGAGAACCTTATATTTGTATTGATGTAAGTCATTTTTTTTAATTTTGTGAAAATATTTAATTTTCAATTGTAACGGGTTCAACTTTAATAAACTCTTTCTTCAATTAAGAGTTATTTCATAATAAAAACCTATCCCTATACCACAAAAGTGCCACCCATCTATTTTAACCTTGTTGAAGGATTTGATATCTATTATAATTAGTAGATAAGTTCACGAGTCAAGGGATCTTGTTGCCACACTAAAAAATTTCTTTCTGTAGACATTGCATGGAAGGGTACCTTGTCATTTCTTTCTTTAAAATACATCTCACTGCTAAATTTTCCTTCTTTTTTTTAACAAATGGTTTTGAAACCTCATATCCAAATAACTTATATCCAATACTTTTGACCCATCTTAATTGTCTCACCATGACGTCTTAATCTAAAATGGAATTCTAAAATAAGGAAATTCAATTTAGCAGGACAACTAATCTCCTTTACTAGTCAAAATTGATTAAGGAATCTTGAAAACACTCTCAATACTCCTAAGATGAGATATTTTAGTAAGAAAAATCATATATTGGTTAGTGCAATGAGACATAGAGGTTCCAGAAAGGTTCCAAAGAAAATTGACACCCTGTGGTCATAAAAATTTGAAGAAAAAACTCACTTGACAGTTGGCTCAATAGGAAATTGTTATAATTTCAGCTTAAGATAGGATCGTACATCAATTTTAGCATGTGATAGAATCATAAAACAAGAAACAAATCATGTTTTATGATTCCATCACACACTAAAATTTATGTATGATTCAGTTGATAAAACATTGGAATATTTCAGTTGAAGCATGACATGCAAACTTGAGCATTCAGGTATGCCTAATGGAGGATTATTAAACCATGTATTATCAACTCCAAACAACTCCCAATCTTTGATCCCACATCTTTCCAAAAAAATAAATTAAACTTTGTGCCTCATTTTTAGAAGGCCATCCTAAAAATGTTAAAATAGAGTTGAGTGCCTTTTGTGAAGCCACCATGGATGCAAAATCTGAAAAAGTTATGTAGTTAGATTTTAGATTTATTAATTATCAATAAATAATTGTAGTTAGATTTATCAATAAAATCATTCTAATTTTCATCGTAGTTATATTGTCGTTAGATGGATGCAAAATCACTAATTTATCACTAATTGATTAACTACAATAATAAATGACTTTTCATTTTATTAAAAGTGTATATAATGGAAAAGTATTAGGTTAAAAATAAAAAGGAATATTAGAACCTATAATTTTGATTTATCTCCTTGCACATTAGGTAACCAATATAGTAAATGACTTTACATTTTATTAAAAGTATATATAATGGAAAAGGCTTAGGTTAAAAATAACAAGGAATATTACTAGAACCTATCAACAAATACAAACTAGGACATCGAGATTGTAGATTCTTCTCCCAAAAAAGATAAGAACACAAAAGAAGTACAAAAAAATCTAATCCAACTTATGTGGTTAGCCATGGCATAAATCTAGATTTGATACATCCTAATCTAATCTACAAGGACATATTAAATATAACTACCATCAAAACCTTTACTAATGACAAGGAACTTGACAATTTATTGGGTGCATATGAGGATTTACTTTTTAAAAGTTCAATCACAATAGAGGATTCCAACATGTGCTTGATAATTTCTCTTTTTTAGAGAAACACCTCTTACTAGAACCCAACTAGTGGAGGATATCATGGATAAAGACTTAGATTTTGTATTTAATCCTTGTTATAGAGGATTCCAACATGTGCTTCATAATTTCTCTTTTTTAGAGAAACACCTCTTACTAAAACCCAACTATTGGAGGATATCATGGATAAAGACATATTTTGCATTTAATCCTTGTTGAGGAGTGGGTTGATAATATAGAGTAGCTTATGAAATAACAAAGAAATATGGCATGGTCTATAAGAGGGCATTAGTTGGTTCAAACCTTTTGGTTTTTCCAAAACGTTTGGAAGCAATAGCAGCAAAAAGTGGGCAAGAAGTGGTTTTTTCAAAACATTTGGACCAACTAATGCTCTCTTGTTGACCATATGAATAAAAGTAGAAAGATACAATATGAACCAATTTCATATTTTTAAAAAATAGAAGGATCAACATGAGATATTAGATTTAAAAATGAAAACTTTTTTGTATACAACCTAAACTGAATATAACCTATGCTACTCAAAACCTATGATAGATGTAGATTAAGTAAAAGAGTTAGTAAACATTGATGAAAAATGAAAGCTCACCAACACCAACCCTTGTCGCAAAAAGTGAAGTCAGTTATAGTAGAAATTTTGGTGTCTAGAACAATGTAACTAATTTCATTTATCCATTCACATAGTTCTTCAATTACTTTATGGCTAGTAATTGGAGTTGTTAAAGTGGAGTTACTTAAATGTATAAGTGAAAAAATTTGGTGTCTAAAAAAATGTAACTAATTTCATTTATCCATTCACATAACTCCATTTACTTTAAGGGTAGTAATTGGAGTTATTAAAGTGGAGTTACTTAAATGGATAAGTGAAACTAGTTGTAGACACCTAAATTTGGACAATTAATTTATCCGAATTTATCCCCTTTTGTCTAAACATCTTTTTATTTGTATTAATTAAGTAATATTACTATTATTTAATTAATACCCTTAATTCTACCAAATCCCTAAGGTATTTAATTAACAATTAAATACCTTATGTTTTCGATCTTCCTTTCATCAAATAAATTAAATAAATATGACATTTATTTAATTCCTCACATATCACATCACTTTTTCTTAATCTTAATCAACCCTCTAATCTCATCATTAGGGATGTGCACATGCCTAATCCTTGATTAGGATGTGTTACATCCTCCAAATTTTGCAAGTTGGCTTTTAATCCTCATTATCATCTAATTATTCTTTTAATTACTAATTAGTTAAGCCTAATTTGTACCTTGGTCAACTCTCCCCATCCCTCAACAAATTTTTAATTCCTTTTTATTCATTCAAGGCTCCTCTCTTCCCCATGTGAATTTTTAATTCACTTTTATTCCTCCTAGAATCCCCTTTTCTCATGGATCTTCTAAAATCTTTGACTTGTCACATCAAGTCACATGTGGACAAGTGCTTCCATTTTTGGAACCTTGTCTTGTCCATGGGATTCTTCCAAGACATTTATTCACCCAAGATTCTTCTCATCTCCCAATGTACTTCCAAGGTACATGTCCTTGCACATCACTTGTCCTTATTCCACCTCACTTACACATCATCACATCCTTGGCTATCTCATAGTCCACATGTCAAGATGTGAGGACTTGTGAGTCCTCAACTAACCATAGCCCTTCATCTTGGCCTTGGTGATTCAATCTCAACCATTTAATTCTCTAAAGAATTCAAATTTCTCTATAAATACCCCCTCCTCTAAGGCATTTTGGGAACACGTAGTCATTTTCCACCTAAATGTTGTCATTTTGAACACTCATTTTACAAGTATTTTTCTCTCATCTAGCCATCCATTTTAGCCATTTGCATTTGCATCCCACCATCTAGTCAATCTTGCATTTAGCTACATTAATAGTCATCTAAGGAGCCTACAAAGAAATCCAAATCAAGGGCCAACCAAGGAATTTGAACATCAAAGAAGGTATAATAGTCTTACAATCTTCATTTTAGCTTATTTCTTTGCTTTATCATTCCTTAGGTTAATCTTTTTGAGGTGTTCTTTGTGTTTTTCCATTGCATTTTAGTTATTTTTGCACATGTAGAATAGGTAAAACTCAAGGATATCACATTTTTGGCACGCCCGATAGGACCCACAAGCAGGTTCCTCTATTTAGCGTTTGTTGTTGTTGAGATTGTTTGTAGGAACAGGTCGCAGAGGGGTGACTACGCCCCCCTGGTCACTAGAGAGGGGTGACTACACCCTATGGTTCATTGTAGATGGGTGACTATGCCCTCCTGGTCACTGCAGAGGGGCGACTAGGCCCTCCTATTCACTGAAGAAAAGTGATTGTGCCCTTTGTTTCACTATAGAAAGGTGATTACGCCCTCTGTTTCACTGTAGAAGGGTGACTATGCCCCTGATTAAACTTTCTTTTCTAACATTTTACTACATAAGCAAAACTACACCCTGGATTGAATTTTGCTTGCTAACATTTCATTGCAGAAAGGTGACTATGCCCTCTGGTTCACTGCAGAAGTTCGATTATGCCCCCTGCTGCTGCAAAAGTTCAATTGCACCCTCTTGCTATTGCAGAAGTTCAACTATGCCCTTTTACAGCTACAGAAGTTCAACTAAGCTCTCTTGCTGCTGTAGAAGTTCAACTACACCCTCTTCCGTATTTTGTTTCTAACAAGTTTTCTGCAGTGGGGTGGATACACCCTCTTCCATATTTTGTTTCTAACAAGTTTGTTGTAGAGGGGCAGATACGCCCTCTTCCATATTATGTTTCTAACAAATTTGTTGTAGAGGGGCGACTACGCCCTTCTGGTCACTGCAGAGGGGAAAATTTTCCCTCATGGTTACTACAATGGGGTGAATTTTCTCCCCTGGTTACTGCAGATGGGAAGATACAACCCAAAACAACACATTTTGAGAGATAAAACAGTCATTTTGAGAGGTAAACAGAAGGTCTTGTAGAGGGGTGAATTTTCCCTCCTGGTTATTGTAGTGGGGCAAATTTTCCCTCCTGGTTACTACAGAGGGGCAAATACGCCCCAAAACAACACATTTTGAGAGGTAAAACGACCATTTTATCTTCATTTTTGCTCTTTTTTTTGTTATTTTCATATTCTAACCTCCTAACATTGTTTTTTACAAGGATATTTATGTTTTTTCTAACATTTTGCAGCATATTCTTGTGTAATTGACAAAGAATAAAGGATAAAATAACTAACATTTGCTTGCAGGGCTATCTGTTTGCTCAGATTTTAAAAGCTATCCTTGTTGTTTACGTTAATGTAGGAACATAGTCTAATTAGGTGAAGTAATTTATCCATTGTCTGCTATGTCTAATTTTTTGTGTTACCCAAAGGAGACGTTAGTTTGTTTTCACTTTCCCCTTGCACTTCGTGTGAGCCTGAGGAGTAGTTGGAAATGATTAGTGCTTTCTTTCTAGTGGGACCTGCTTGGAGATTTCATCACCCCAAGGGATAATTCCAACCATGTGTACTGATAGGGTACATTAAGGGGGGAGAGTGAAAGTCGTACCTCAATCCAGTTGCATTGTAATTGGTGGAGCATCAAAGCTAGGGTGATACCTAGATAGACGTGAAGAGTTAGTCTGAGCCCTTTAGTATCTCGTTGGGGTTCTAGACTCACGCTTGTGACGAGCTGGTGTTCACGGTTGTGCCTCATGTGCTGAGAGTATATCGAGGAATTCCTAGACACCTTGTGCTTCCTAGATTAAGACCTTTATTGGCCATACCCTTAATACTAATCTTAGGATTGTGCTTGTTTGAAAGTGCTTTCTTGTGAGAAAGTAGTAAACTTTTTGACAAATTGGCCTTATTGTTGTCATTTTAAGTCCTTGCCATAGTCATTTTCATCAAAACCAAGTCCTTGTTCATTGCAGAGGGGCAAATTCTCCCTCCTGTTTGCTGCAGTGGGGTGAATTTGCCCACCTGAATAGTCAAGATCACTCCGTTTAGCTTCGTGTAGCCTCTAAACCATTGTTTAATCATTCCAAACCTCTGTTTTGTCGTTCTAGACCTACAAAACCCCTGTTTGATCATTCTAAACCTCCATTTTATCATTCTAAACCTTTTTTTAGCCATTCCAAACCTTTGTTTAGTCATTCCAAACCTTCATTTGGCCATTCCAAATCTTTGTTTAACCATTCCAAACATCTATTTGACCAAGTAATCTTTCATCCCTTTCAATCCTTCATTCACTCGTTTCGAGTAATCTTTTGAACATCCATTCCAAGTATCCATCTCCTCATTATGAGAGTTTTTCATCCTTTCTAATCAATAGTTTACTTGTTTCAAGCTTTAGTTTCCGAGAGTTGAGAGTCCTTCGTCCATTCTAAGCAATCATTTACTAGTTTCAAGTGCTTATTCATCCACTCCTATCATTCATTTTCTCAATCCGATCATTTATTTCCTCAATATGATTATCTAACACCCTATTCCAATCACTTGTCTCTTCATTCTAACAGCCTATTTACCCACTCAAAAAGTCCAAAAACAATGGGGTGAATTTTCCCTGCAGTGGGGCGAATCTGCCCTGCAGTGGGGCAAATCTGCCCTGCAGAAGGGAAAATTTGCCCTGCTGTGAGGGAAAATCTACTCTGGAAGGGAAAATTCACCCCTCTGTAGAATTTTTTTTGCAAACAGACAATAAACAAATCTAGTTCCCAAATCTAACTGGTGGAACCAATCCCATCATATCCTTCAACCCAATCCTAATTTGAGCTTTAATCTAATCCCAATCTGAGGTTTGGTCCATCTGCATTTTTTTGAGCTCATTTGTTCATCATCTAAATCGTATCGATACAATTATAGTTTATGACAAAATAATGTTTTTTACAATAGAACATTCGCTACTTACAATATTACAATGTTGTTTCTAGCTAAACTATTACAATTTATGAAAAAATAATTTCATTTCCAATAAAACATTCACTGTTTACAATAATAATGTTGACGACGATGTTACAACAATATTGCAAATAAATTCCTCACAGGAAAACCATGAAGAGCCTACCCTTCTTGAAAGACGTAACCAAGGGCAACCTAGGGGTGTCTGTATGATAGGATAAAAGTTGGCTTAGTTCAATCCCAAGTCTCTAGTAGTTAGGTCTTGACAATACTAGTTTCACTTAAGGGTATGATGTAATATTATTGTTAATCTCAATGGGAATATGGTTGTTTCTAGTTTCATTAAGGATCATAAGAATTTTACACAATATTTCCAATTCAATCATAGAATAACATCATGAAATCAAAATATTTGAAATAATACTTCATGAATACCAACAATTTTTCTATCACTTAGGTAGATTTAGCTTTAAGCATTCAATTCAATTTCATAGAAAACAAAAGACTTTCGACAAATTTTCATTCATATAGATTTTTTGAAACATTTTCAAGAATTTAAACATCTATTCTAAAATAAAGCATAAAAAATACTAAAAATTAAAATTTCTCCTAGTTATTTTGCACGCATGCCCCAAAGAATTAATCAAATCAAAGCAAACCGCTTTATACTTCACCAAATTGCTTCACACCTACATATAAAATGGTACGATCTTTTAAAGAGAGGGGTTTTAGTTTGGACATCGAGTAGGCTATGTATGCACCCTTAAAAGCCACAACACATAGTCTTTTTTGGTTCAAGTAACAAAACTAGCTACAAAGATTCATGAGATAGATTCATGAGGTTAAGAAAAAGAATGAAGATTGGGAAGAAAAGCTAAAGTTGTTGGAGAAGAAAATAAGTGTTTGAAGTCAAATCCATTAGTATGTGATGTCTCATGTGGCATAGAAGATTTATGTTCCTTTGATCAAACTGTTGATTTGTGTGAAGTTGCTTTTGATAAAGAATGTAAGACTAAATGTCAAAAGATGTTTGAAAATAAATATTTGAATTTTGTGGTGTTAATAACAAATGTTGGTTTGAAAACAGCATTGGTTTGAAATTTACATTTGTTCCCCCATATTCCATAGATGAATATTTTTCAGTCCTTCAAAAGACTCTAAATTTCTAGGTGTCGAATCATCTTTTGTTTAAATGGACAACTCCAATGTCTTAAAAGCACTTGGCTCATCACCTTCCACATCTATATTTGGACATGTCGTCACTACATCATAGTACGACAATAAAATTGTGTATACTTTCTTACATCTATATCTTTCAGCAATCGTTAAGGACAATAATTTAAAGCATTACATAGTTTATACAGGTTAAGTGACCCCCTCACTTCACAACAGAAAATAAATTCCACTTTCTCTAAATGAAACAAATCATGATATCATGTAAAATACCAAATTCATGTGACATGGATTGATCCAAAGATATAGAATCGATCCATAGAGGAGAGTATGCTTACACAAAATTGTAGACATCAATATAATAAGTATATTCACATTTTTAACCTGAAAAACTAAGTTGATGGGTAAAATTTTAGTATTAGTTTTAAATTATAAAGTGATCACTTTCCTCACACTAGGTAGATTTAGCAAAGATCATTGTTGGTTGAATAAAGTGTGAGGATGACAATTGTATTTTGTGAAGTCTTCCTCAACATACTATGGAATTTCCTCTATGGCATGTTTTGGGATATTGTCAAGAATCAACAATACCCTTTAGCCCTTCACTCTCCTACGTAGCTCAACTTTTACTCAAGTTATATTGGAAAAATCAACACTGGAGCTATAAAGAGAAATCTACATGGAAACAAATAGCATCTCATAAATAAAATTACATCATATGGAATTGCTTACTGAACACAAGGAAACAAGGTTCCACCTACCAGGAGATAAAACAAGGGGTAAGTGGCCTATTTCACTCTAGTTCATTAAAGGAAACCAAGATCCCTCAACCAATTGAATTGATTGAGGAATGGACTAGGGTTAGAATGGTTTTCTTGGGTGTGATTAAAGACTAAAGGGGTTCACCACTAAGAAAATGCTTAGAAAGAAATATATGAAAATATTATGCAAACCTAACTAAATGACCTAGGAAATGAAATTGAAAATCAAAATAAAAAACTGAGAATGAACAAAGGGGTACCTAGAAGAGTGATGTAGTCAAAAAAAGGTCTAAAACCTTGGAATTCTGCTTTTTGAAGTGTACTAGGACTTGTATGCCAGGTTGGGCGATTTAGTCCCAGTCTAGGGTTTCTAGGTAGGATTTGGAATCTCTCAGTGACTGATATGGATCTCTTGAAACTTGGTAAAAGTGTTGTACTAGGACTCATATGCCCAAGGTGGCAATTTAGTCCCATTATTAGGGTTTGGTTGAAACTCGAGTACCCTCTAGTGATCTTTTGTACCTTCTCTCCTACCCGATCTTTGAGTCTAAAAGCTTGAATTTTGGCCTGTAAGTGACTTTCTGTGAAGATTGTGGTGCATCCTTTTGAAATCTGCAAAAACTAAACTTCATACAAGGTTAGTAGCTTACAAATTTCTCAAGAATGACCCTATGAAATACCTTGCAAATGCTGCAAAATGCAACAAAGGATAAAAGAAAACTAAAAGCATCATGAAAACACTTAACAAATTACCTATTCCATAGTGGATTGGTGTCACATGTGCAAGTGACCCTTTCCCAATCCTTGATCAATAGCTAAAATGATGAAATGCAATGGAGATGAAGAGAAATATGAGTTCTCAAACCAAAAGAGTAACCTTGCATAAAAGTTGTGGATGGATGAATGAGGATTAAGGCCTTCTTTTATAGATTTTCTTGATGAGAGATTGGCCAAGAGGGTGAATGTGGGATTAAAGATCCACCAATGAGAAGAGGACATTTTTCAAGTGGTGATAGGTCAATGGATGTGCAAGATTTGGGAAGAGTGTCTATGAGAGGGAGAATTTGAATTCAAATTTTGCAATAAATTTAGAGAGGGGGACAAGAAAAAAGAGCAATAAATGCTATGTTGGAGGGACAAATCAACTTGTCATGTTGAGTGAAAATGAGGGTTTTTTTAATAAATCAATAAATTGATTTATTTGTGCAAGTGGAGATATCTAGAGAATGCAAGTGGGTAAGATTTAGCTTTTAATCATGGTTAATTAAATTAATGATGATTAGGTTAGTTTAACTTTTAGGACTTGGATATTTGATTTGTTTAAATCAGAAAATGATGGAATATGGTTTGGGATTTGATTAAATGGCCATTTGATTTATTAAAAGGTTGATGATAATGTTTATTTGATTTTAAATAAATGACCTAGGGAGATGATATTACTTAATGAATGGATGAAAGTGATGAATTGACCTAATGTGAAACCTAATTTAATTAATGAATGAACCTGATTGACTGCACAATGTTAATTTTGAATGTCTACATTTTGCCCCTCTTTGAAGCAATGTACTTGTTGCGTTGGTTCAAAGAATAAACTTGCCGTGGTCAAAATCAAAAAAAATCTGATTTTTCAGATGCCCCAGCGGAAAGAAGTATACTGGTACATTGCCCCCTCGAGAGATCGAGCGAAAAGATTCAATTTGAGGGTCGATCTCGCGATAAAGAGGTTCAAAATGGATGGTTATGGATGATGATGCAAATGAGATGATTTCAAGATGCTTAGAATAACAAATCTATATTATCCTAAACAACTTAAATGATGATATGATATGAGATGGATGAGATTGATGATGTGATATGTTGTAATTATGCAGTGGATGATTTATGAGATGCTTAGACTAACATATCTATATTATGATGATGATATAATGTGATTATGCAAATGCATGATGGATGCATGATGGATGAGTTGGTGATGATGATTAACTATTCATGCTATGATGTTAGTGCAAAAAATGAAGAAATTAGATGATGACAAGAGGATCCAACAAGCCAACATTATGAGAGATGATGATGAGAAATGATGATGATAGATGGATGATTTTGCTTTATCAAGGATTGGGATTTTCAAAGGGTCACTTACTTTATGTTTGATAACACGCATAAGTATGATGCATCAAGGTATAAAGGACTAGGATGGCGTTGTACTTAGTGTGATGGAATTTGACTTGACAAATAGATAGGAGTATTCCTGTTCACACCTGACATACATAAACCTTTCTAGAATGCATTTTAGAAGTTTCAAACATCTCGGACCAAAACACAGAGAGGTATAACCAATCAATGCAATAGTCAACAAGCCATCCAAAACATCCTCTATACATATCCAACAAAGAAAGTATTTGCCAAGTTATTTTACAAGAACGTCCAACAAGCACAACAGACAAAAGAATAATGATCGTTGCCCCATTCCTATCTCTCTAAATCCTTCATTCAGATATCATCAAGAGGTCATTGGACTGAGCGCAATAAGATAAGTCAAAAGAAAAAGATAAAGCACACAAACAAGTTGATGTTCTTCAATACCGCTAACCAAAAGGAAATGTGTTTTTAAGGATAAGAACCAAAACTTATTGCCAAAAGATAATGCCCATTGTAGGAAGGATACATCCTAGGACATGTTAGTGGATGGCGGCACGTCATTTCATTTATCCAAAGTGTTCTTTTTGATAAATAATGCCCCTTGTAGGAGGGATTCATCCTAGGACATGATGTTATCAGATGATTGATATGGGACTATTTGGATGATGGATTATCAACACAAAGACTTGACCAACTTGTTTACGTACTGACTGAGACTTGAGACTTGACGCTTTTGAGTTTTACTTTTAACTTGCAAGACTTGTTTCTAACTATTTCCCCAAAGGTTGAGGATGACGATCGGTTTATTATGAATGGTGTTTATTGCGGGTGCAAGCAAGATGAGGTGGATGGATTTTTTTAAATATTTGGATGTTTTTGATGTTTTGTAATGTTTTGAGGCTATTTTTGGTATTTTTCAAAGTTTTACAAATGTTTTGATTTTTGATTTTCCAATGTTTTTGGGATTTTCTGAGATTTTGACCAAGATACTAACCTAAAGACCTATCATAGGGGCCTCGGGGGCTGATCAATAGATTAGTCTTGCCTACATTATAAATGCAGAGACCACATAGTTCGACTGACGACTTGACTGATTTACAGGTGAAGATATACATGATGAAATGTCAGTTTATTATGATGGACTCCTATAGGACTAACCTAAACGTCTCAGGGGATGATCAAAGATCAACCTTGCCTACGTTCAAGCTCAGAGACAACATAGTTCAACAAGATGACCTTGTTTTTGGATTTTTGAATAACTTTTTGACTTGTTTTTGGATTTTCTGATTTTCTGATGTTTTTGGATTTTCTAATTTTGAGGAATTTAAGACCATACACGAATCTGATTCGATGAGAACGTGCCCCCAGCATGATGTAATAGACTACTCTGATAAAGGCAGGACAAGCTATCCTTGAGGATGGGTCGAGTAGTACTAGGAGGGATCATGATACGAACACAAGACCAAGCTATGGTGTGGATGTGAATGGATGAGTGATGGATGGTCACCTGAATGCGATGGATGATGGGAGAAAAATGGAGGGATAATGACAAACAAGCTGTAAAGGTCCTAGTGGATGGAAAGTGCTTATTTACACAAGGCGCCTGTTTGCCAAGTTTTTACCAAGGTACTTGCCCAAAGTGCCACCAAAGTGGTTTTCACTAGAGGATGATTTTTTTGATCCTTTTTTTGGTTTTTTTGGATTTTTTGGTTTTTTAATTTTTTTTTTTGTTACCAAGACGCCTGTTTGCTAGGTTTTCGCCGAAGTAACCATTTTTCAGGACTTTTTTAAATTTTTTGGATTTTTTGGTTCTATACCTTGAAAGAATTAGGCATAAAACTTTTTGAGATGGGAGAATTCATGGGCTCCTACAGAGGTTCCCCTTCGGGTGTTGATAGCTGATATGCCCCTGATTTATAGCTTGTTGTGATGATGAAAGGCCCTAACCAATTGGGTTTGAACTTGCCTTTGCTACTGCGATTTGGGACATTCTTCTAATTTTCTTTTAAGACCAATTCTCTGACTTGGAAAGTCTTGCTTCTGATCTTCTTGTTGTAGCTTTGTTTGAGTCTATTTCGATAGACTTGCAGATGATTCAAATCATCTATGTGTCTCTCATCTAATAACTCCAACTCATTTAATCTTGACACCCGATAGTCCTCATCAGTGATGATATTTTGCAATGATATTCTAAGGGATGGGAGCTCGATCTCAATTGGGAGTACAACCTTTGATCCGTAGACCAAGGAGAATGGGGTGGCGCCAGTGGGTGTGTGGATGCTAGTTCAATAAGCCCAGAGGGTGGGATTAAGCTGCAAGTGCTAGTCATGACCTGCGTCATTGACTATTTTCTTGAGGATTTTGAGGATGGTTTTGTTCGTGGCTTCTACTTGGCCATTGCCTTGGGGATAGTACAGGGTGGAGAAGTGATGCTAGATTTTGAATTTCTCACACAAGTCAAGAACCTCCTGGTTCTTGAATGGTGTCCCATTATCTGAGATAATGGCTTGTGGGACACCGTAATGACAAATGAGATAGTTTAGGATGAATTTTGAGATTTTCTTCCCAATGATATATGTCATCGGTATGGCTTCCACCCACTTTGTGAAGTACTCAGCTGCAGTTATATTGAATTTGTGGCCATTAGATGAGGTGGGTGAGATTTTCCCAATGAGATCGAGTCCCCACTGCGAGAAGGGCCATGGTGTGATAATTGGGTGAAGCTCTTGAGCTGGAGCATGGATGAGGTCCCCATGCTGCTGACATTGTAAACACCTTTTAGCCTGATCATGTGCTTCTTGCTCCATTGTGGGCCAATAGTACCCCAGACTCAGTAGTTTCTTGGATATGGTTATTCCACTCGAGTGTGAGCCACAGGTACCATTATGAACCTCGGTTAGAGCAGTTAATGCCTCCTCAACATTTAGACAGTGTAGCAAGGTACCTTCTATGCTTCTATGGTATAAGGTATCACCTAGGATGGCAAATCTGGATGCCTTTTTGATAAAGGTTTTTTTTAGGCTCGATGGTAGGTCTGCGGGTATGATTCCTATACGAAGATATGTATAGATGTCATGATACCAAGGATTGGTAGGACCAATGATTTGACACACATATGTCAATTCTGGTACCTCGAATGTGGGAACGAGAAGTTGATCGATCAGAAATTCGTATTTTGGCACATTGTGAGGGATGTCTACTAGAGACCCAATTGTAGCCATAGCATTAGTGGCTTTGTTGTTGGTTCTTGGAATCTGCTCAAATGTTATGCCGATGAAGGATTCCTTTAGAGTCTCCACGAATTTCTTGTATGGAATTAGCTTATCATCCTTGGTCTGATATTTGTTATTGACTTGGTTTATGATCAACTGTGAGTCGCCGTAGACCTTCAGAGCTATGATATTCCATTGCACTGCTATCCTGAGACCTATAGTCAAAGCCTCGTATTTTGTGATGTTGTTAGTGCAAGGAAATGCCAATTTGTATGATCTTGGTATGCAGTCCCCCTGTGGGGTGATGAAGAAGACACCAGCTCCTGATCTGTGTTGTGTATATGACTCATCGAAGTATAGTTTCTAGTGATCAACAACGTTGAGGTTAAAAGTAGACTCATCTGGAAACTCTGAGACAAGCGGATTCTCAGAATACATAGGTGCTTCTGCTAATTGGTCTGCAATAACTTGACCCTTGATGGCTTTTCTTTCAACATACTCGATGTCATATTCTGATAATATCATGACCCATTTTTTCATTCTTCCAGTTAACATTTCCTTTGATAAGAGATATTTAAGGGGGTCAATTTTGGAAATAAGCTTGATCTTGTGTGCCAACATGTAGTGTCTGAATTTTTGGGATGCAAACACTACTGCGAGGCATGCTTTCTCAATGAATGAGTAATTTAGCTCATGACCCACCATTGTCCTACTGATATAGTAGATGGCCCTCTCCATTCCATTTTCATCATGCTAAGCTAGGAGAGCTCCAAGGGCTGCTACTATTGTTGATACATATAAGATCAATGGCTTCTTGGGGATGGGTGGCATTAATACTAGCGGTGATAGTAGATATTCCTTGATTTTGTTAAATGCCTCTTCGCACTTTATATCCCATTTGTATACTACCCCCTTGTGGAGAAGGTGCGAATATGGGTTCTGCTTGTCTTCCAGTTGTGCTATGAAGTGTTGGATGGATTGAAGTCGGCCCTAGAGGCCCCTCAGTTGTTTTAATGTCTTTTGTGCTTCCATCTCGAGGATTGCTTTTACCTTTGCCGAATCCACCTCAATACCCCTCATGGACACTATGTATCCTAGCAGTTTACCTGATTGTACACCAAAGACGCACTTCTTGGGATTTAGTCTAACTTTGTATTCCTCTAGTCTATCAAAGATAACACTTAGGGTTGCTATATGATCTTGTCTTTTTCGTGACTTTACTAGGATGTCGTCGACATAGTCTTTGACTGTTTTGTGAATCATATCATGGAATATTAGTGTCATGGCCCTTTGATAGGTTGCTCCTATGTTCTTTAGGCTGAATGGCATCATGTTCCAACAGTAGGTCCCCCATGGGCAAGTGAAAGCCATCTTGTGTTGATCTTCTTTTGCTATCATAATCTAGTTGTATCCTAAAAATTCGTCCATTAGTGATAGCATCTCATGTCCTGCTGTCATGTCTACAATCATGTTGATATTGGGAAGCGGGATATCATCCTTGGGACATGCTTTGTTCAAATCTCTGAAGTCCGTACAGATTCTAATGGCTCCATTAGGTTTTGAAATAGGTACCAAATTTGACACCCATTCTGGATAATCAATTGGTCGTATGAATCTTGCATCTAACCATTTTTTGAGCTTCATTTTGACTAACAAGGCGATTTGAGGATGCATTTTGTGAAGCTTCTATCTGACAGGTTTTGCATCTGGGTACACTACTAAGTGGTGGACCATAGTCTTTGGATCAAGCCTTGGCATATTAGCATAACTCCATGCGAAGTTTATTTGTCTTTCCTTTAGGAATGCTGCTAGGAGTTCTTGCTCTTCTGATAATAGTGATTCCACATAGAATGTGATATGCGGGGTCTCCTTTGTTCCTAGGTTGACAGGATTGCACTTTTTGGACAAGACTGTTGACTTCTCTTGATGAATAGCTCTTAGGGGAAGATTGAATCCTTCATCCTCAGGTGCCTTAGAGAGGTTTTCACCATTCGATACGTCCTTTCTTTTTACTATTTTCTTGTCAGAGAGTGCCACGGTGTGGTTTTGACTCAAGGACTTGGATATGATTCTTAGTTTCTCACTTTTGCGACTGAAGGATTCAATCCTTTCCCCGTAATAGGTGTGTGTTTCCAACTCCATTATGAATCCTACCTTGTGATCTCCATCTAGAATATTATCCCTCAACCCCATGAATTCTGAGAGTGCCTCATCATTTTCGAATGTATCGAGAATTGCTGGTCCTTGATGGTCATAGTCGATCAGTTGGGGGTAGACTAAGTGGATCTCATGATTTTGATGATCGGATTCGAATGATAAGGTACTAATCATACAGAGGGTGGTATCTTCAAATAGCCTAGGTAGATTGGATAAGGTATCTTCGTCATCGCTACTAATATAGGGCTCAGTTATAAAATTATGTGTGTCCCTACCTGTGACTATTGGTGAGTGTACTTGTACTAGTACTGACTGAGAATAAACATTAGCAGCTCTAACTGGAGGACTCTAGCCACGTATGGTTATTCTCAGAGTGGCACATCCAAGACCAAGATTTGTTATGGGTCGCATCTCTGGCATGATAGGTATTATGAGTCGATTTTCATTTTGTCCTAGTCTTTGATTTCGGTCATAGCCCATTGCAAGCATCATGTGTAGGCCTTTGCTTCTTTCATCCATTGGTAAATTAGTTGTCGGTCTTTCATCTTGATAGAACATGTGAGATGGATCTACTTCAATGACCTCATGACTAAGGTCTCCCCATCTTGTGAATTCGGGATAATCCTCAGGATACATTTGTGATGTGGAAGCTTGATTTTCTTGTGGGCGTCCTCGTGATCTAGGAGATTGTGGTAACTCTCCTATCAAAAAAGTATTGTTAGGGAGCCTATAACTTCCACAACCATCCTCTTGGATGATGAGCTTGATGTCAGATATGGTGGGAATGGTGGGTGTCTCTGTCACAAAAGTGGACGCAAGAGTGGTGGGATCGATGTATTGTGTGGATGGTCCCTCATCATTTTTTGGCACTTAGGGAATTTTGTAATACTTGGCTTCAAGATTCTTGCAATATGAAAATGGCTCAGGATCTCCATTGATGGTAACCTCTTGTCCATTATGTGTGAATTTCACACATTGGTGGAAGGTTGATGCTACGACTTTCATCGCATGAATCCATGGGCGTCCCAGGAGGATATTGTATGGAAATTTGAGGTCCAAGACCTGACATGTGGTTTCCATGAGTGTTGGCCCTACTTGGATAGGGAGCTTAATTGTGCCTTGAGACACTCTTTCTTGGTCATCATATGCTCTGATTGTGATGCCCTTGCCTTTGTTGATGGAATCTTCTAATATTTTCAACTGCTTGATGAGGCTAAGAGAACAAATGTTCAAACCTGCACCTCCATCCACCAAGACCCTTTTGATTTTTCTTTTGTTTACAATCACTTCCAAGTGAAGTGTGTGGTTGTGAGATGGTTGGGCAAGGAAATCTTGGTCGAAAAATGTAAGGAGATTAGGTGTTATGATATTTGCGACCATAGCTTGGAATTGGTCCACATCGAGGTCTGCGAGGACAATGGATGAGGCTAATGCTTCCTCAAGAATATTTTTATGTGTTGATAAGATTTTTAACAACTCCATGATGGAGATGCATGTTGGCGTTCTTTTGAGTTGGTCTACAACATTGTAGCTATATGGAACGACTCTTGATGTAGGGACTCTATTTGGTTGGGATGATCCTGCAATGGTGACTTTGCCGCCTCTTGTGGTGACTCCACAATCTTCGACATGGGCGCCCTTGATAGTGATGACCATGTAGTCTTCATTCAGTGAGGAAACGACAGATTCATAGACATGATTTAGATTTCCTTTCCCTTTATCACCTCTATATCCTTTGTTTCCATGATTTGGCATCAGATTCGTGTAGATTTTAAGGTCCTGATTTCTCGTAGGTTGTTCCACATTTATGATTTTATTGTCAATGAGATTTTGGATGATGTTTTTGAGTCTCATGCAATTGTTTGTGGTGTGACCTTTTATTTTTTGAAATTCACAAATTTGATTCTCGTTGTACCAAGGGGGTTTGACATCGGGTTCTTGGTAATTTTCAAATGTAGAAGGCTGGATGAGTTTTTTGGCAACCAATTTTTTCATTATGTCCTCCAATGGTTCCCCCAAAATGGCGTATTTATGTTTTGGATAAGTTTTGCATTGGGGTGGTCCTCTTTGATCATTGAGGTTATTGATGGTGGGATTATTGGGTTGGTATGTTGTGTGATGAGTGTTTTGGCATTGTGGTTGGATTTGTGGTGCGGGTGTATTTTGGCGTGGATCACTAATGACCACCTTGACATCGACGATGCCATCATTAGTGATGTTCTTGTTTCTCACCCATGTACAAGGTTTATCATTGTAATTAGATGATGGGAAATTTTTTTGTGGCTCGTGATATGACGTTGATTCGGCCGGTTGGTTCACAAGGGCTCTTTCGATGTTGAGTGCCTTGGAGATCAATTGTTCATATGCAGTGATTCCCTGAACCTTGAGATGAAATGACAGGCGGCTTTCCAGGTTGGCTATGATCATGCATATTTGTTGTTCCTCTGGCATGGTCCACTTGCTCTGATTAGCCTTGGATCACCATCATTGAAGGAATGAGGTGAAAGACTCATTCTTTCCTTGTTTTAAAGTGGAGAGTTCTTCGAGACTGACATCCATTGTAATGTTACATGCATAATTCCTAATGAATTCATCTCTGATCTTTTGGAATGTTCTAATGCCTGTGGGTAAGTGAGACAACCATTCTATAGCGGGTCCTGCCAAGCTCCTAGGGAATAGCCGCATCAGATAAGTATCGTCATCTGTGACCTCCATACAATGAACCTGGAATTCCTTGATGTGATCTTTAGGGTTTCCCATCCCACAATACTTGTTAAATTTAGGAATTTCAAATCCCTTAGGGAATGGTTTCATGTCTAGGCTCCTATCAAATGGATAGGGACACAAGTTGCTTTACGTTTTGGTTGTCTGCCCCGATTGAAGGTCGAGTACTTGTTGCGGGAGCAACCTGAGTTGTGTCGTCACATCATTCTAGGGATCAGGGGGTGGGATGAAAGTGTTTTGGGTTATGGGTTGGATGGATGGGTTGGTTGGTGCGTTGTTTGATGGTATCTGCATATTCTGGCGGGCAAAGTAGGCTTCTACTTTCTTTTGTATGAACAATGCCTACTATTGATCTTGTTGTTGTTGCGCTAGGATTTGGGCTTGTTGTTGCACTTGTTGTTGCTCCAACAATGCTTGTTGTTGTGCTTGCTACTGTTCCCACAACGCTTATTGTTGGGCTGCCAATTCTGCTGCTTCTTGTTACTCTTGGTATTGCTTCAATGCTTGTTGATATGCCTGCAATTGCGCTGCTTGTGAAAGAAGTTGTGCTTGTGCTTGTGCTTGTTGTGCTTGATATTGAGATTGCACATGAGCTTGGGCTTGCGCTTGTGCTGCTTGCGCTTGTGCGGCTTGTTGCTGCAATAATAGTTGTGCTTGAGTGATCCTTTATGCTTGCAATGCTTGGGTTGCTTCTTGTTGTTGTTGTTGTTGTCACAATAATGCCTGGGCTTGTTGTGCTTTTTGCGCTTGTATTGCGGCTTGTGCAGCTTTGGCAGCTTGTTGCATGACTTTTTGTTTCTGGACTTGTTGGTATCCTCTTTGGAAAGTGGCTTGTAATGTTGTGTCGAATTGGTTTGATGTGGTGAATGTTGGTGGTGGTGGAGGTGGTGGTGGGTTTGGAATAGTGGTAGATGATGATGTTGTGTTGATATTTTGTGTGTTGGATAATGGTATTGATGTGATGGGTCCTTGAGAGACCATGTTTTGTGATGTTACAAGTATATTTGACGATGTTGCCATTTCTTGTGTATTCATTGTTTGTTATTGCAATATCAACGATAAATTTTGAGTGTTTGGTGCAATGCTTTGATTGATGGTTGGGATGTAGGTTTGATTGATACTCGGTAGGGGAGGAAGCCCTAAACCAAGGAGTGGTGCGAATGATAATAGTAATGGTAGAAGAGGTGGAAATGTAAGAGGCGTGAGTTGTGAAAATGTCGTGGTGTCGAATAAGCCCCCTAGTCTTAACATATCTCCCTCTTCTTGTGAATTTGTGAGAAGAGGTGTTTGTGGTGCTGCATGAAAATATGATGATGATGGATCGTGATGGAATGTGAGAGGAACATTCTTGTGTAATGGGTTTTCAGGTATGATTTGTTCCAAGGTGGTGTTTGCATCCATGTTTTCATTATTAACAAGGGGATGTGATTGAAGAGCATTGAGAAATGTGTTTCCCTTGTTAGCGTTGGGTTGAGTTGGAGCAAATGATGTTGTGATTTGTGGGATATTCTCCGTGACATTTTGAGATGGGGGTGTAGATGAAATGGGGATGGTGGATGAGATTGGTGGAAAAGATGTTTCTACTATAGTGCTTACATCAAAATTCGAAGGCAACTTGGCCCCTTGTTTTGCTAGTTCAAGCATGTACAACGAATGGTTAAGTCTCATCATGATGTTGATGATTCTATGGTTGTCTGGATTTTGAAGCATTTCAGTTATTTCTTCATGAGACATTCCAAAGGTAAGATCCTCTCCATGGGTTTCCTCTTGTGGGTTTTGCAATGATGTTGGGAGGCTAATTGTGAGAATTCCATCCCCAATGGGATTCATTTCAGGAGTGGTTTGGCTAAGATCACTTGAAGTGGGTGTTTCTTTGTTGGCTTCCATACTCTTCTTGTATTGAGATCTAGTTAGAACCATAAAACAGGGATTAATCTTTGAGAATATGGGAGATGAATCTCTTGATTCTTTGGATTAATCTCTATTTTATGTCCCAAAGTGAAAGTCTTAGGATGCTTTTTTGGGGATCAAAGGTGATGATATGATGATGAATGATATGAATGTTTTGGCTTTTGATAAATCTTGAATGAGACACTAGGCTTTAGGACTTGGATTTGATTGGATTTTGGTTTTGGGATTTTGTCCTTGACTTTGATTTTGATTTTGTTTTGGATTTTGAACAAAAGGACCCTAAGATGTTTGATAATGATCTAAGGGATAGTTTTGTTCAAAGGATGATGATTTTGGATATGTGTGAGGAGAAGGATGCATCTACCCACACCTATCCAAATAAAATGATAGTTTCACTAAGTATATGAAGAAGGATTCATCCACATACACTAAGTTAAACAAGATAATTTTGATAATTTTGACTAAGTATATGCAAAAGGATGCATCTACACATGCCTAGCCAAAGGTGATTTTGGCAATGTTTTCAAGGATATGGTCTCGATGTTTTGGATGATTTTTGATTTTACCACAAAGCCTAGTATCAAGGATAATTTCAAGATTTTCCAAAAGATGATTTGTGAGATGGATTTGATGTTTTGAAAGATGGATGAAAGAGGCTTGATTTTTTTTTATCCTTAGGTGAACCTAAAAAGACACTTTGTTTTCCTAGACCTCGGTATTGAAGAGCATGCATATGATTCCTAAAGACCTTTGTAACCAAGAAATGATTTCATTTGAACATTCATTTTCAGATTTCCAATAATTTTTGCTTTGGGATTTGTGAGTCTCCAATCACACATGAAAATTCATTTTGCTTAGCTTTGCTTAATGGCTTTATTTTACCAAAAACACTTTCTTTGATTAAGTTTTCAAACTAAGATGTCTAATGTCTTTATTTCTTCAAACTCCACAAGATATGTTATGTGGAAATTTGATGAAATTAAGGCAAGGGTTTCCTATTGTTTACTTAAGGAGACAAATTGAGATATAATCCAATGTTTAGAAACCTCTAAGGATGTGAATCCCAAGGGAAAGCAATAACATATGGATTGAGTCAATGGCATTTGTCTCCAAAAGGGTTTGAAATTTGAATGATATTGTTAAGTGTTTGTTTGCAAATGTTTTCAAATACAACACTGTGTTTTCAAACTAAAAACAAGCACAAACCCTATGGATGTGTAAGACAATATTTGTTGAATCCCCACCTGGACAAGTCCAGCTACTCTTATCTTTAGCGAATGGTTAGATGCTTGACCCCACTGGCTCCCCTCCATGACACTCACTTATACGAGGCAGCCAAGCATCAACACCCATGAAACTCCCATGGCATTTTTTCCATTTCTACTAAAGACCGTAAAAGTGTGGGGCGGCTTCAGAATGACTGTTCTTGCACCAACAAATAGATTAAGGATTTTGGAAAATTCTAGCACATGGGTTCTAGTAAGGACTTTTTGTTTGTAGGAGTTGACCCAACGTGGCAAGAGTCCCCTTTCGGATCCATCTTGTCGGAGTCAACCGCGTGATATTGGAATTTCTTCCAATATCCACATTTATATCCTGGCTAGAAATACTCTTGGCTTTAGAGTGTTATTGGTTGAGTCCTTCCCTTGGGTGAGTACTTTTTCCCCAAGGCATGCCCTCTAGGATAAAAAAAAGCAAGTAAAGAAAAAATTCGTAACTCAATCAATCTTTGATGGCACAAAGAAAGAGAATATAAGTGAAAATGCCCCTACTCACACTCACACAAGATATTGTTGAATTTTAAACCCAAATCGAAGTGTGTATGGGCAATTATTTACACAACTTAATGTCACCAAAAGCCTTTTGATTCTCAAGATCACCATGAGGTGCGAGAGAAGTGCATACGTCTTTTGATGATATTACTTTGTGTAAATAATTACAAAACAATGAAAGCACACATTCATTTTATCCGTCAAAGCAATGGATTGATTCATTTTTTAGAGCACCAAATGAAGTGTGAGAAATTGCCTTGTTCAATTTGTTAATCCCAAACAAAATCTAGTAAGTCATGATCCTAAAGTTCGTTTTAGCCTTTGCAAAAAAAAAAGTGTTCTTTTTAAACCCAAACAAAAATTAGTGTCATAAAATGAAAAGATAAACAACTTTGTGAAGAAGTGTTAAACAAATACTTAAAGCATTTAAAAGCACTTTGGTTTTTTCAAAATATCCTCCTCCTTTCATTTTCCTTTGCTAGCCTTTGCTTTCCTTTGTTTGTTCCTTGTGCCTTTCACTATTCCTTTGTACCTTTGTTGTTCATTGTACCTTCTTTGTTTAACTTTATTTTCTCCTAACTCCAACACTTGATTTTAACCTTCACCTATAGAAGATTTGCAAACAAGCATTTAGGCAATGCATGGCAAATGATAAAAGTATACATAAGGAATGTCAAATTTGGCAAGGCATATAATAACTCTTATACTTATTTCCATAAAAGAACAATTAATTTTCAAAATCTCCATATTTGACATAAAAAGGCCATGAAAGATTTTAATTGATCTCAAAATCTTTATTTCATAAAAGATTAATTTATTTCAAATTTTTCAATGAACATACCCAAAACTTTAATTTCTGATTTCCTTTTACCTTGTTTGTCATGGTTTAAAAATAGATGCTTAAGTTGTAAGAGAAAAAAGAAAAAAGAAAAGAAAAGGAAAGAAACATAATAATAAAAAAAGAAACATTATATAGACAACGATAATATTTTCAATAAAACATGTACGTTGACCATATTTGATGACATAAAATGTTTTCTTGCATATTGGTGCAACAGGAACATCACAATAACATGCCCTGCATTGACACCTTAATGGCTCAAGTTGATAACACAACAACAACAACAAAAAAATAGACTAAGACTGAGGAATCTATTTGTCTCGCCTACCATCATGCCAATCTTGGGAGAACGACCCTGCAAATTCAACATCAAACATTAAAACACCCAGACTTATTTCCTTTACAATGTGAAGTATGAACCACATTGACTGCCAACTATCAAGTTATGATTACAACCAACCAACTTTTGTTGTAGCAAACAGATATAGCAATCAAAATGAGTACCTGTGAATCATACAAACAGATATAGCGATTAAACTAAATACATGTGAATCATAGGAATGTGAATCACATTTATGGCCAACCATGCACATCTTGATCAGGCAGATTCATCGAAGTTCTGCGTTAGCCTTAGTGACACATTAGTCGCTTTTGTTGTAGCGAACATAATGAAGCGCCTGAAGATGGTGGAGTATTAATTGTGTCTTATCAAAATCTTTTCATAACCATAGGTTGGCTGGTCGAATATTTATGTCTAGGCATCATCCAAAGAATTAAATGGACTTCTCAGTGCAACACATCCCAATACACTGACTAATGAACGGTGGACTTTCGCTGGAGTGTGGGGACGGGCTAAGGAATGATGGACTTTCGCTGGAGTGTGGGGACGGGCTAATGAATGGTTGGAGTGTGAAGAGCTCATGAAATGAGTGATCAACCTATGAAAGGGGGACGGGGAATGACTCTTCTAGATGCCCATAATAAAGGCTAAACAGTGCGCTTTAAATTTCTTCTAAATATAGAAAACAACTCAACTGTGGTGAGATAACCATGTGAGTCTAAAGTACTCAGATTTCTTATGAACTAACTAAAATCTACCAACCATAACCCTACAGCCATCTGTGAGCACATATCCCCTGGTAATGATCAAATTTTATGCAGAAACTAAGCTGGAACTGTAAGCTGCAGATGAACAACATTATCGACCAAGGAAATGACAGACAATAAAAGACAAAGCAAAAAAAAATCTTTCACAAATAACCTGGAATCAGAAAATGAGGAACGGTGCCAAGAAGTTTAAATGTTGTGGAAAAAGAGTTCTATACTTGCCTCAAGATGAGATATTTTCTAAACGTCAAATCTACGAAATGAAAACAAGCAGATGTTGATATAGTTCTCACAATGATTACAATGTCAATTCATGATTATAACTACCTTCATGACTCATTTACTCTACCTCCCATGCTTGTGCAGGGGAATGAAGACACTGATAGAAAGTGTAAAAAAAGACAAAAAACAAGACAAATGCAGTGATCAAAATAGAGCACGGAAAATACTGTGATCAAGACAGAGCACTGAAATAGAAAATAGTTTATCCAACATATCAGAAAGGAGACCGAACCTCTCTACCAAAAGGAAAGACTCCTATGGAAAATATTTCAAAATACTGAAATATATAATCAAATCTGAACTTATTTTGGAAATGGAGCTACACTTTTCCCTCCTTCTAGCACCAAATGTGGTGCATACTTTTGAAATCTACAAAAACTAAACTTCATACAAGGTTCGTAGCTTACAAATTTCTCAAGAATGACCCTATGAAATACCTTGCAAATTCTTCAAAATGCAACAAAGGATAAAAGAAAACTAAAAACATCATGAAAACACTTAACAAATTACCTATTCCATAGTGGATTGGTGTCACATGTGCAAGTGACCCTTTCCCAATCCTTGATCAATAGCTAAAATGATGAAATGCATTGGAGATGAAGATCAAGATGAGTTCTCAAACCAAGAGATTAACCTTGCATAAAAGTTGTGGATGGATGAATGAGGATTAAGGCCTTCTTTTATAGATTTTCTTGATGAGAGATTGGCCAAGAGGGTGAATGTGGGATTAAAGATCCACCAATGAGAAGAGGACATTTGTCAAGTGGTGATAGGTCAATGGATGTGCAAGATTTGGGAAGAGTGCCCATGAGAGGGAGAATTTTAATTCAAATTTTGCAATAAATTTAGAGAGGGGGACAAGAAAAAAGAGCAATAAATGCTATGTTGGAGGGACAAATCAACTTGTCATGTTGAGCGAAAATGAGGGTTTTTTTAATAAATCAATAAATTGATTTATTTGTGCAAGTGGAGATATGTAGATAATGCAAGTGGGTAAGATTTAGCTTTTAATCATGGTTAATTAAATTAATGATGATTAGGTTAGTTTAACTTTTAGGACTTGGATATTTGATTTGTTTAAATCAGAAAATGATGGAATGTGGTTTGGGATTTGATTAAATGGCCATTTGATTTATTAAAAGGTTGATGATAATGTTTATTTGATTTTAAATAAATGACCTAAGGAGATGATATTACTTAATGAATGGATGAAAGTGATGAATTGACCTAATGTGAAACCTAATTTAGTTAATGAATGAACCTGATTGAATGCACAATGTTAATTTTGCATGTCTGCAAAGATGACAACTTATTTACAGCTATAACAACATTCTTAACTTAATATTTGAAGGATCTTCAATCTCTAAACCACCTAGATCTGTAATCACACATTAAAGAAGATAAAAATGTTATTTTGTTAGGGAATGGGGGTTTTCCTTGGTCAAACCCCATTTTGGTAATCAAACCTTAATGAAAACTGAAACATTATTGAAATGAAATATGAAACATAAGATGAAACAAAGGAACCTTATTTGAAACCTTTTAGATCTGCAAACATGCATGAAGTAGCCTAAATGGATGTAGATTTTGATCATGATCCTTAATGAAAGATAATTCCTTTGAATACTTTAATGATTTTGAACAATACATCACAACATTTGCTCTAAACCACATGCATGATGCATCAAGCCTTTGACATGATAATGGATTTGAATGTTGCAATAATCTTCTTCAAATCTGCCCTTTGAATGATGTTGAAATTCTCTTTAATTCTCTATAATAATCTTGTGAACTCTTAGGATGCTTGCATAAATTTTCTTAGATGAAATAGAGTGATCCCACAAAGCTTGTTTACAATTTCTGGGAGGATCTGATTCTTGCTGAAATCACGTATTTTTAGAAAATATAATGATTTAAGCCTTAAAAAATTTCATTTAAATAGTTCCAATTGAAGAGGGTTTGATCAAACTACCTTGAATCAAACCCCCTTGGATAGAACCCCGCTAGTTTTAAACCATACCTATATAATAGAGTATCCTTTACACCTATCAAAATGCTGATAAAAAACCACTTTTGATTTACCTTTTGGGGGATCAAATGAATTCATTTAAAATTTATTTTTTCTAAGTATGTAGTACATATTATAAGCTTCCCAAAAAGTATAATTTTAAATAAATTTAATTTTATTATTATATTTATTTTTTTATTTCTCGTGAATATAGGTTTTTCACCGAAGATCAAACTCTCTATTTTGCACATGTGGAAAAATAGAAGATTATGAAAAAATAAAATAAAAATATTAGTGCACCAGATATTGAATTCTTTGATCCAACAAAGAAAAAAAATTGAATTTCGATAGATACAAAAAAAGTTACGCATTATACAGTCGCGCTATGTCTGAATTATAATTGGTTTGAATTCGAAACTTGATTAAAGAAAAAAAATTTCAATAAAAAACTATCTAACCAAGTGGAAGCACTATATATCAGAGTTACGAATCTAAATTCAAAAGAATTAGAATTTAATCCTTCATGGAAATAAAGTTATGCGTTATACAGTGAGTGTCACTTTTTAAAAATGTTGTTTTCTGAAGAAAAAAAATGGTTTTCGAGGGAGATGGAAAAAGAAGTGCAATATGATTCCAAAAATTTGGAAAAAAATATATTTAGAATCTATAAAAAAAAATTCACAATACTCTATTTTACATCATCTTCAAATTCCTCATAGTTTAGCCGCTATAGGTGCCCGAAAGTGAAGATTTAGTTAAAAAAAAATATTTTAGTGTCCAGTTTGGCCAAAAAGTGTAAACCACTATTGTGGGATCACCCAATAATGATTTGAAACCTTAATTATATAGGCACTCCATCTAATTTACCATTTATTAGATCTCGAATGCCAAAATTCATAAAATTTGAATTGAAAACTTCAATTTCTTGCTCAAAACCCTAGAAAGGGACCAAATGGGACTCATACACCTAAGGTGGCATATAGGTCTCATCTAGAGTGGACTCATATTCCCAAGGTGGCATATGGGTCTCACCATAGCTTTTCAAGTTGAGGAAATGTCGAGGGGTTAGAATATTAAATGTATTTATTGATCTTATCTGGGTTTTGTTTGAAATAAGCCTCGAGATGCATAATAAAGGGTCTTAGGGGCCTATTAATGATGATTTTAAGGTTATAAATTCAAGAGGGCCCAAAAATTAGTGTGAATATGTAAATAAATACAATTTACAAAACTAAATTAAAGAAAACTTAGGTCTATTTAGCTTAAAAGGGCCCTAAACTTAATGTGAGTGTGTAGAACCCATTACAAAACCAAATCAAAGCCACATTAGGTTAATTTTAATGTTAATCATTCCCAAATTAAGTTTAAAAAAGGGATCATTTTTCCTACACTGGGTATGTGCAAGATCATGATGGGCCAAAAAGTGGCAATATGATGGGTATGTGGTTGATGACTTTTTTCTTACCCAAAATTGATGAAACAAAAAGGGTTTTTAAAGGAGATTCTTAGCTTTCCACCAATATAAATTATGCTTTATTTTGAATTTAATAAGTAATTATTATTCATTTTCTATTTGAATTATGACTAAAGTCCTAATTGATAGGTTGATTGAAAAACATCTATAGCTTTCAAATGGTATCACAATTTTTGAATCCAAAACATGTGTCACATTCTATGCTTCACATACTATAGGATTAAAAAAAAAAAATTTGAAATTTTGACCAAGGTGGTTAGACATAAGTTTTTATTTTTAAAAGTTGTAATAAAAACATAATTAATTATTTACTTGGAAAAAATTACAAAAAAATGCATCACATCGGACATGAGTTTTCTACTTATATCTAAAATATTATAAAAAAAATATTATCATTTTATTGTGGTTAGGGTGGTTAGACAGACACCTACTTATTTTTTCCCTGAAATTTAAGTACTACTACATTGAAATTTCAAATTTTCAGCAAATAGTTTTTTTTTTTAAACAAACCTAGTAGTTTAGAAACTACATTCAATTTTCTACAGATTCTATTCTTACATATTTTTTAAATAATATAGATAACTTATTCAAATTTTTATGTGAAGTTGCCTAACTCTAATTTTTTGGAGTTTTTTGCCACTTAAGGGCCTATTTTTCCCATGATGATCCTGCACATACCCCACTACACTCACCTAATCTGGGTCTTTCAATGTTTGGAGATTCAATGGATGATAGTGAGAGAGAAGCCATAGGGAAAGTTTTACTCTTTCAAATGGATCGCCTCTAGAAAATTCCATATGGCATACTTTACCTCCAAAATCCTGCAATTTGAAGTTGTCAAAATCCTTCAATTGTACTACCATACCTCCACAATTGAAAAAACTCTAAAGGGTCACTTTTTTTCCTTCACATATGATGTTGATATTAGAGACGAGATCTCTCTCGAGTTGTGTAATATTATAACCTTGCACCACCTTGATTTTAAATTCACCACCTTGGAGACTAGAAGGCTTACAATATGGATGAGAGATTTGAGAAGCATGGAATATCTGGATACAAATGATATGAATATTTCAATATCAAAAGAGCATTAGGGTGATGTGGTTCGCATGTTATCTAATCTAAAGAAGATTCATCTTGCTAACAATGGACTTTCAAATACCATACGTTCTCTCCTAATCCTCACTCATTCCATCTTGATCTTTCAATGAATTCATTTCATTCCCCATTGCTAATATGATTTCAAAATTTATCATCATTGATTTTCCTTGAACTTTCTTATTGTTGTCTCATTGATTTTGCCCCTTAAATTTTCTTACATTGTTCAAGCTTGAGAAATCTCAACTTGTCAGGTGATGACCTTGTAGGAGGAGTAGTTCCTCTCTCTATTGTAAAATTTTCAATCCTTGAGATGTTGGACCTCTCATACAATAATTTAAAAAGGGATTTACCACTATTTAGATAATTGATTGGTAGGATTTCTTTTCTCTAGTCTTTGGACATTAGTTACAACCAATTGTCTAGAATAATTTCAAACACCATTTCAAAGAATTTTTGGGTTATAATTTTTGTTACTCCAGTGGAACCATTTAATAGGAATTTTTTTTGTTTATTGCACAAAATCTAGCTTACCTAAAAGAAGTGGAAGTTTCTAAGAATTAGCTTATAGTTAATATTTCATCATGTTGGATTCCTCAATATGACTAATTGGGGAACCTAGCATTAAAGGCTTGTAATTTGCAAGGGGAGAGTAATCATTTTTTCTACACTATATTCATTAAAGATAGAAAATGACGAATCTCCCTTGTAGAATACAAGACCTTAACATCAAGTGCTACAATGGAGCAAATTAAAGAATCCAACTTGAAGAATATTAACTGTAAGTTGATTTCCTAAAAAGGTTCACTTCTCTGAGGTGAGATTGATTCACCAATATGGTAAAATAAATGTTCTCAACTAAATGGTTAGAGCGAAGTAATACACTTCAAATAAATGCTAGGAGTGCTCAAGAGGGAGCAATGTGGGACTAAAAACAGGCCAATGAAAAAAGGCCACTTGTCAACTTGTGATAGGTTGGAGGATGAGCAAATTTTGGTCAATGTGCCAAAGAGAGGGAGATTTCAAATTTGAATTTGAGAGTAAATGTTGAGTTTGACTTGTGCAAGCGACATGTAAGATCCATGTAAGAGCTCATAAATGCTTTGTTGGATGTACATGTCCACTTGTTTTTGAATTCAAAATTGAAGGAATATTCCTCAAAGATGCCATGTTGATGGAAAATGTTGATTTTAATAAATCAATAAATTGATTTATTGGTGCAAGTGGGAAAATCTAGAGGATGTGATGGGTGGTTAGGTTAGGTTAATCAAGATTTGATTAGCTTAGGTGATGACTAGGGTATTTTGATCCATTTGACTTAAATATTTTGATTTATTTAAATCAAAAGGGATGGAAAGTGATTTCAGATTTAATTAAATAAATGTTTGATTTATTTAATCAAGGAGGGTGATGTTAGGATCAAGTTGATTTATTTAATATAAGTTGGTGACTTTAGGATATTGATAAATAAACTTGATTTATTTGCTGAGTGGATGAATATGACCTAATCGAATGTATTATGTCAATTTTGCGTGTCTACATTTTTCCCCTCTTTGAAGCAATGTACTTGTTTCATTGGTTCAAAGAATAAACTTCCCGTGATCAAAATTAAAAAAAAATTGATTTTTCAAATGCCCCAACAGAAAGTACACTGGTACATTGCCCCCTCGAGAGATCAAGTGAAAAGATTCAATTTGAGGGTTGATCTCACGATAAAGAGGTTCAAAATGGATGGTTATGGATGATGATGCAAATGAGATGGTTTTAAGATGCTTAGAATAACAAATCTATATTATCCTAAACAACTTAAATGATGGTATGATGTGATGATGGATGAGATGGATGATGTGATATGCCATGATTATGCAATGGATTTTTTATACAAATATGTGATTTATGAGATACTTAGACTAACAGATCTATATTATGATGATGATTATGCATGTGAGATGATATGCAAAATATTGATGGTTCGTGGATGCATGATGGATGCACTGGTGATGATTATTAACTATTCATGTTGTGATTTTAGTGCAGAAAAGAAGACATTAGATGATGACAAGAGGATCCAACACGCCAACTTTATGAGATAT
Organism: Sequoia sempervirens; assembly: GCA_007258455.2. Lineage (NCBI taxonomy): Eukaryota > Viridiplantae > Streptophyta > Pinopsida > Cupressales > Cupressaceae > Sequoia > Sequoia sempervirens. The sequence goes on along the minus strand of VDFB02168118.1, from coordinate 123,682,401 downwards.
GATGCTGATGATAGATGATAATGCGCTTATCAAGGATTGGGATTTTAAAAGGGCTACATACCTTATGTTTGATTACACACGGAGGTACGACGCATCAAGGTATAAAGAACTAGGATGGCATTGTACCTAGTGCGATGGAATTTGAATCGAAAAATAGATAGGAGTATTCTTGTTCACACTTGACATATGGAAACCTTGTTAGGACGTATCTAACAAAGAAAGTATTCACCAAGTTATTTTACAAGAATGTCCAACAAGCACAGTAGACAAGAGTATAATGATCATTACCCCATTCCTATCTCTCTAAATCCTTCATTTGGATATCATCGAGAGGTCCTTGGAATGAGTGCAATAAGATAAATTAAAAGAAAAGATCGAGTACACAAACAAGCCAATGTTCTTCATACCTTGAGCCAAAGTGATGTGTTTTGATAGGATAAGAATCCAAAGTGATAGCAAAAATGATGCCCATTGTCAGAACAATATATCCTAGGACATGCATTGTATAGTATGATGATGGGTTGATAAGTTGATTGATAGGTTGTTGATATAAGGTTGATTGACATGTTTGCGATTGATCAAGAGTTTGATTTTGCATTTGAAGTTCGCCTTTTCTAATTGATGTGGTTGTTTCTTTTTATGTTGTCAAAGGATGAAGGTGATGATCAGTTTATTATGGATGATTGATTATTTTGAGTGAAAGCGAGATGAGATGGATGGATTTTTTCAAATATTTGGATGTTTTTGACATTTTTGGAATGTTTTGAGGCTGTTTTTGAGTTTTTTCAAGATTTTACAAATGTTTTGATTTTTGATTTTTTTGAATGTTTTGGGCTTTTCTGAGATTTTATGAATGTTTTTGAATTTTGATGTTTTTTCAAATGTTTTTGGATTTTGTGTTTTTTTAATGTTTTTGGATTTTTGTGTGTTTTTTAATGTTTTTGGATTTTTGTGTCTCAGGGGCTAATCAAAGAATTAGCCTTGCCTACGTTTAAGCTCATAGATCACGTAGTTCAAATTCTAATGTTTTTGACATTTTATTTGACTTTTGAGTGTTTTTTGGATTTTTGATGTTTTGGATGTTTTTGGATTTTTTGATGTTTTGGATGTTTTTGGATTTTTTGGACAATTTTGATGATTTGGATATGGACATGTGTGATGATATCAGTGCTCTGTTTTGGGTTTTATGTTGAAAACCAAGCTAAGGTTGACTGATCAAATCGATGGATTGATGATGATGATAACATTATTGAGGATACACAACAATGCAAGGATTTGATTGATCGGGATTAATGACGATAACATTGTTGAGGATGCACAACAATGCAAGGATTTATTGATTAGGATTGATAATGATAACATTGTCGAGGATACATGACAATGCAAGGATAATGTTTAATCAACACAAGGATATCCCGAGATGATGATTTTCTGATTGGATTTGATTGATCATGATTGATGAAGCTTGATTTAGAACAAAAGTTGTTCAAATGATTTGATGTGATGTTTGAAATGCAACTTAGATGCAACTAATAGTGATTTCTCGGATTGATGTTCAATGAAAGATGAAGCTTGAGGTTATCAAAATATGCCATGGGCTAGTGATTTGGATTCTAGATCACAAATGCTTTGACCACTTTGATTTCATGTTTTCCAATGTTCGGATCACCACATAAGTTAGAGGATATAGATCAAGATTTATCCCTTAAGTGAGATCTAAATATCTACCCCCAGTGTCTAGCAATGTATGGAATGTTATGGGTGGATGCTCAGATGGGTGTATGGATGGATGGATATGGTAAGCACTCAAAGGATGCAAGGATTATCTTGCGATAAGATAAGCTATTCAAATAAAGAACATGCTCATTTGGATAATGTTCCATAGGATAGGATCAATGAAAATGACCCATGTCAAGACGTTTTCCATAAGCAAGCGTAAAGTGTGCCCCAAACTTTATCAAGATTAAGATAACTTGAACTATGGATGTAGATGGATGAAAACTAGATTGGATAAATGGTTCATGGATGAATGGATTTATTATGGCTGAGATGGATGGAATGTTGGATTTATTATGGATGGGATGAGATACTTTCATCTGAACTGACACACGTAGATGCTCAATTCCACACATGATGTCTATTTTCCAAGTTTTCATCATGGTCTTTCCCAAAGTGCCAGCATAGTGGTTTTCACTAGAGGATGATTTTTTTCTTTACTGTTTTCAATCCTTTTTCTTTTTTTTTTGGATTTTCATATTTTTTTAATTTTTTTATTTTTCTGAAATATTTTAAGCTCATATTGAATCACAAGGTGTCGCTGATGTAGATGCCCCTATCATAATATTCCATTGATATCCTACTTGAAGAAGATGCTTTACAGACTACGTGCACTTGAATGCAACTTTTGAGATTCCTGATCTGCTTTATTGATACCAGGGTTAACTTTGTCTTTGTGCATACATCGTGATAAAGTGCCTTCTGAATCCTTATGATGAAGGGTTGTTCCCAATACATGGTCAATGTGAGAATTGGATATAATGTGTGGAGGTGTGGATGGAGTGTGTTTAGTGATAGAAGATGGATTGGTTGACAACTTGGAATCTTTGACTCTCCAAACTTGGGAAGATGAGCAATGATGGCTGGATATGGAAGTGTGCATGGAATTAGGACCAACTGCTTGATACACTTTGTATGTTGCTTGAAAATACTTCTTTTGCTTTTGTGGACATCTTTGATGGATACTTTTCCCTTTTTTATTTTTCCCCATAGTTTCTTTGACTGATGGAGTTTGATAGGGATAATCTTTCTTTGTATGTTTTGGTAACCATGTGTATTTGATTTTTCCATTATGCTTCTTAGCTTCTTTTGCTCTGATAACATTCTTCTTACTTTGATTCAAATCTTTCTTTCGAAGTTGGTCCCAATTCATGGATGGAGTGATGAGTGGATGAAGGTTCATGATGTGGTTGGTTGTAGTATTGACACTAGTTTCATCAGAAGGATTCTTCGTTCTCCCTATGTTGATGTTTGCTTAAGATGAAGTTGCCCCCAATATTGTGGAAGTAGTACCTTCATGCTTTGATTCTGCCTATTCTAATAGCTCTTGTTTAGAATGCATTCTCTGATAAATGACCACTACAGATGATGTTATTTCGATTGGATGCTCTGCTAACTCTGAAGTATCTTGTTCTATCTAACTTGTTTCCTTGAGTGGATAATGTTGGATATCCGCATACCTGATGTCCTCAGTCTAAATTTGGGATATATGTGATCCTAATGTTGACAACTCTATTTGACTGTACAAATCAATAACCTACTCTTTTTGTCTAAGAAAGTCAAGAATAAAGGGATCATGTTATGAATAAAGATCATATATGTGTCCATCCATAAAAAGCATCTCATGGGTAGATGGAGGAGTATGTGCTATGTGAACATCATTTGTGACATCTCGTATAGATAGGAGAGTGTCCATTAGATTATTGTAGTATCTTGGAGATAGAAATTCATGATCTTGAATGATTTCAGAGTTGCTTTCGTCATGCTTTGGATCAAGTTCATGACGTGGATCAGTTTCATAGGATGGATTGCTTGCAAAGGGTTCTTGGATGTCGTCATTAGACATGGTAAGTGGTTCAATATCCTCAAGTGTCGAGTTCACGGTTCCTTCAGTATCTATAACCATGAGGTCAAAGGGAGTCAACATGTCTTGGAAAGGACCATTGCTAGACCTTAGTGGAAGATTTTGATCTTGCTTTGGAATAAATTATTGAGATATATCCTATAACTCATTAGGTGATGTAGGGACATTTTTGATATGATCATTGGCTGATGGGTTGTAAATTATGTCAATGGGATCAAATATTTCTAACACTCAGGATTGAAAGAGATCACTAAAAAGTGGCTCTTGATGTATTGTGAATCGATCATTGAATGGGGTGGAAACATCTTCAAGGTGCTCATCGATGGAGAGATCTTGAACATTGTTTTCAACAATTGTGATGGAGGGACTTCCAATGTCTTCAACCATAGGGTCAAACAATGTTGACATCTCTTGAATTAGACCATTGTTGGTTGGTAGATTTTGATCATGATTGAAAAGTGACTCTTGACATATGTTGATTTGATCTTCGGACGAGATAGAAACATCTTCAATGTGCTCTTTGATGGATAGATTTTGATAATTGCTTTTAGAAATTGTGGTGTGGGGATTTTCAATGCTATCACCAGTGGTTGAATGTTTTTCGTGTTTGTTCTTGTTCTTGTTGGGCGACTAGAGAGGCTTGGGTAGCTTGAGAGGCTTGTTGCACTTGTTGAACTTGTGCTACTTGTTGTATGGCTAGATATTGTTGGATGGCCTTTTGGTAGGCCTCGTGAGCTTTTAGGGCAATATCATATTGTCTTGTTGTGTTTGGTTTTGGTCGTAGTGGTGATAGATTTTGAATTGTGTTGGATGTAGTGATGAGTCGTTGAGATACGTTTGGGGTGATCATGAGGGTTTGAGATATGATGGGATTGATCGAGGTGATAGGCTCTTGGGGGACCATGTTTTGATTTGTTGGGATCAACATTGTTGCTTGATTGAATAACATTTGTTGGTGCAATATCGATGGTATATTCAAAGGATTTGATGTGATGGCTTGATTGGTGTTAGGTGGATTGATTTGGATGGAGTGATTGGTGATAGGTAAAGGGGGAAGCCCTAAACCAAGGAATGATGTTGATATGGGTAATGGTGGTGGATATGTCTCTTGGTGCAATGACTCAACAATTTTGGTAAGTGTGGCAATTTGATCTCGCCAAATTTTATCTTGATTTCGATCTTGACTCCCTTGATCTAGTTAATTTGGTTTTTGTTCAAGAAAATTTGGGATGCATACTTTTGTTTGATTTTGGACAATGTTCTTATTTGGGATGATGTTTAGATTCGGTATGATAGGTTGAAATTGAACATTGTTGATGTTTGGAGTATTTTTATGATTTGTAAATGTATCCATCCCAAAGCTTGTTGGATTCATGTTTGGAAAACTTGTACTTGGTACATTCTCATTTTGCATGTATGGATTTGGTGGGATGACAATGTTCATTTGGAGGCTTATGTATTGATTGTTCAGTTGGTGGATTTGTAGGTTTGGACTTAGATCTACCATCGGGAAACATGTTACAATTTTTTATTTAGGCATACTCACACTTGTTGTGCCATTGAAATTTGTAGAAGGTAATGATCCCATGTATAGATTGTATGAGTGTGAGTTTCAATAATCAATTAGCATTTTAAGGCTTCGAAATTTCAATTGATTTGGATTACTCATGATGTATGGATCAAGTTTATATTCCATGTTCTCCTTGTGTTTTTACCTTCTTGCAAAAGTGACCTCTAAGGTTCTTAGGACTAATGACGAGATGAAGGATGAAAGGTGTAAATGATATGAGTGTTGAATGTTTAGGGAATTTGGATTAATGCTAGACTTAGGGTTTGATTTGGATAATGAACTTGTAAACCCTAATATGTTAGATGCTATCTTAAGATGAACTTGTTCAAAGGGGTGATAATTTAACTAGAGGTATGAGAAGGGATGTATTCCCATACTCCTAACTAAACAAGGTGATTTTGATTTTGATGATTTACCCAAGTTTAGAATGATATTTTCAAAGCTCTAAAGTTGTTTGTGGAAAAAAATGATAAGTGTTTGGGAAGGATGAAGTGTTTTATTTGCTCCTAAATGAAACTAGGAAGGACTTGTTTACAAGGCCAAGATAGTGAAGAACATGCCCTTCTCTAAAAGTAATTCAAAATCAAAAGATCAAATTTTGCATGAAAACCATACGACCAAAAGACGCCAAACACATATGTGGGGTCCAATTGATTCAATCTTTTCTTAATGGATATTTTTTATCGCAAACACTTCTTGATTTGGTTTTCAACTGATTTTCCAATGTCCTAATTTTCTTTCATCCCATAAAATGCATTATGCGAAAATCGAGGAAATCAAGGCAAAGGTTTCCTAATGTTGACCTTAGTAGGAGCAAATTGAGATGAAATCCAAATGCTTAGAAACCTCTAAGGATACGAATCCCAAGGGAAAGAAATAACATGTGAATTTTTTCAAGGATATTCGCTTCTCCTAAAGGGTTTGAGATTGATGCTCATGTTGAATGTTGGTTTTCCAATGTTTTCGATCAAAGCACTGTGTTTTCAAACTGACTCACAAGCAATATAACACCCTAGCTCAATTGGTATGTTTTTCTTAGTGGGCTTGCCTCATGCCCTTCATAGTAGAAGAGATGATTTTACATGCAACCAAGGAAAAAAATATAAAGGTATATTAAGAATGAAGTCTTAACCTCTATATTTCAACCAAGATTGGACATGGCAAGTAACTTCTTGGAATCTAAGTTCTAATGCACCACTTTGATAAAATAGTTGAATGGATTAATAGGCCACTACAAACAAAGGTTTTAGTTTGGACTTTCCGTTCGTGGAGATTGACCCATACGGTGAGAGTCCCCCTTCGGATCCATCTCATCAGAGCCAACAACGTGATATTGACATTTACTCCAATACCCACATTTATATCCCAGTTGGAAATACTCTTGGCTTTAGAGTGTTACCGATTGAGTCGTTCCCTTGGGTGAGCACTTTTTCCCCAAGGAAAACCCTCTAGGGTAAACAAAAGTGAGTAAAGAAAAAATCCATAACTCGATCAATCTTTGATGGCAACAAAGAGAGAGAATATACACGATAATGCCCCCACTCACACTCGCATAATATCTTGTTCAATTTTAAACCCAACTCGAAGTGTGGAGGCAATATTTTATGCAACTTAATGTCATCAAAAAGACTTTTGGTTCTCAAGATCACCATGAAGCGCGAGAGAAGTGCATATGCCTTTTTAGATGAGATTACTTTGAATAAGAGATTACGAAACACGAAAAACACACATGTTCATTTTAAGCCTCAAAGCAATGATGAATTCATTTTAGAACACCAAACGAAATATGAGTTAGCCTAAAACAAAAAATTAAAGCATACGAAAAACTCTCCAAGCATTTTGAAATGTTCATTTTACAGCCCAAAACCAAAGATGAGTTAGCATGAAATAGAAAATTAAGGCATGAAATGGAAGTTTTAAGCATTAACAAATGCTTTGTTGATTTTAAGCTCTAATGTCCAATTTTCCCCAACTTAACTTGTGATCAATCCAACTTGGTGTGAAGTACCTAAAAAAAACAATAGTTATAATGTTAAAAAATTGGATTTGAAAGAACCCCATACAATCAAAAATAACAAAATAAACAAGCATGACAATATATCTTATGCATTAAGAAGAATTGATCCACAAATTTTATATTGGAACACCAATCAGATTAAATCAACAAGGCTACATCCTTCTCAAAAAATTTAAATCCCATGATGTTAGTTCAAAATCTTTGTACTAACTCCAATATTATTTTAGCACAAGACAACAAAACTCTATGTATAGAACACCATTGATTTTTCTTAGCTAGCAACAATAATGATAAACATGTTTGATGACCCCATTTATTGCTTTTACTACTGTTTAAAATATCACAAATTATGCAACATCGAGAATGCTTTGTGAAATGAAAATGGTGAACGTAATTCAATGGAAACGCCAATGATAAATCTGTAGACAATAAATAAATTAATTGTAAAAAGCAAACTCTAAATCTGTAGACTTTTTATGCGGCCCTTAATCTGTCCAATGCAATCAATGGAGTCTTCATCATTTTCTTTATTCTGCCCCCTAAGAAAGTAAATGTGAGACTCTATAATTGCACATCAAAAAACAAACAATACATAACGCGTGAGATAGTTTTCCGTAAACAAATTTGAAATATTTTTTTCTAGAAAGCTAATCATTGATTTATTGAACTAAAATTCAACTTGCAACAATACGGAATCCTACTTCGTAGGCTTGTCTCCCACCAAACTTCTTAAGAGTATTAAGACTTTGGTTGACAAACATAACTTAACCGACTGCGCATGGACTGTATTCAACTCTGCATTTATTCACCTCCATGATGTACACCAAAACTGTACCATGGTGTGTAATGACGCTCTAAAACTCCCACCAATGCGACTGGTTTTGAATGGAAGTGGAGGCAATGGCGTGGTGAATTTTTTTGACCGAATGCCTCATGAGGATGTGGTCTCTTGTAATGCACAGACTGATATTCATAAAAAAAGGCTTTAAAAACTTTGAAGCAACTGCAATTTGTGATAGCATAGACAAGACACGTGAACTATTTGACAGAAGGCCTCAAAAAACCATGGTCTCACCAAAAAGGCACGTGAACTGTTTGACAGAATGCCTCCAAGAATAGACTTGTGTAAGAAGCTTAAAAGCGGTGCCCAACATGCATACTAAAAGCAGCAGTATAGATATGTCCTAACAAAAAAATTGCTGGTATCATAAAGGCGGCAGTATAGACAGCATGGACAACAGATGCTTTCGACTAACTACCTTCACATATACCACATCCCTTCCCACTAGCAGTTGTGAATTTATTGTATTCTGCCAACTTGCAATTATGGATGCGTAGACCAAATACATGAATCATTGAAAAGGATCCTCAAAGAAAAAGGATGCATGAAAGAAACTTAAAAGCAATGCCAAACAACTCTCAACCAACATACCCCCTTTGTTGGTGTCCTTTCTGTAATTTTCTTTGTGCACAGATCTATAGTTTTGCTCAGATTTCAATAGTATTTATTGATGCGACTGAGGGTTGACATCGCAATCTATGAGACATGATTAAAATATCCTACTGAATACATGATCTTTCCATAATCAATGTTGATTTCTTCTACATATCAACCCTGCGTAGTCATTGATTAGTAGAAGCAACGATATTAAATGAGAAACATAACGTTATTGATGGAAAAAAAGTAGAGATCTATTATGTGTATGGCTGACAACCATAATCAAAGTGGTATGCGTAGAATCAAAAACCATAACCATTCATAGTGTTCCTTCTATTGATGAAAAAAAATAGAGATCTATTATGTGCCCACAGATCACTAATGAATGCCTAGAATAGGTAGCTAGATTATCAGGGTAGCATTTACATTCTATAAATATTTCTAAACAAGGTTTTTTTAGCCACGTTGGCTTGTTCACGCTAGCCAGAAGCTATGAGAACTTATTTGGAATTGATCTTTCTAACTACTCCAGAGTTGGGGATAAAGAGGTCGATGCTATTTCTTAGGCCAAGAATTTGCAGTCACTGAAATTGGTGAAGTGCCAACAAATTTCTGACTTGGGTTTGTTTTACATAGCAATGAGCTATGGTAAACTCTGTTACTTGAATCTCAAATGGTGTTTTGGGATATCTAATTTAGGCATTGAACTAGTTGTTGTCAAGTGCAAAGAATTTCAGTTTCTTGACCTTTCTTACTTATAGATAACAAACAAATCTATAGCTTTTGTAGCACAACTGGAGTACCTAGAGACCTTGCTACTAGTTGGGTGTGTCTTTGTAGATGATGAAAGCCTTAATTTTCTCAAAAATGGTTGCAAATCATTATAGATACTTGACGTTTCAAAGTGTTAGAACGTGAGTTGCAGCGGTATAATCTCTGTTACAAGTGGTTCTATATCCTTGTAGCAACTTACATTGGATTATTGTGTTCCATAGGTCACAAATGCCAGGTGTGCAAATAGGGAAACTTTGGAGATGGAAGTGTAATCAGCAACAAAAAGGATGACGGTGTTCAAATGGAGGTAACAAAATCTGGGGAAACCCATGGAATGAACAAGGTGTAACGACAAGATCATGACAAGGATGAGACCAAGAGGACTAACAACAATGACATTGGAGATGCCTTGATTGAAACCAAGGCTCTTGTTATACATGGCATGTCATTGTTTGAGAATGTGCTAAGTGAACCATAGCATGGAAAACAAAGACAGCACCATTAAATCCAAAAGATAGACAAAGCATGGCAAACAAAGACAATACTATTAATGAAAAACAAAAAAAACGTATTTCTTTTCCTGTGTCCAAAATGGAAGTATACAGATTTGTGATTAAAAAGAGAATGTAGATTAGTCAAAGATAGATAGAATAAAGAATTTTTGCTTTTCCTTGAATGTTTAAACATATATTCATGTTAAATATAGATGAAAGCCCTCCCTCTAGCGCCATTATGTAGATGGTGAAATCTACAAATTACTAAAACCTCCAACACACATTAGCATGGTTAGTTTAAAACAAAGCAAATAACAATATCTCTATGAAATAAAAAATCAATGCTTCCCAAATGCAATCAAGTGACAAAAATTAAGCCAAATAAGCATATGAAAAACATGAAGTATGTTTATCTCATAGTGGATTGGTTCTATTGTGAAAAATAGCCCTTTCCCAACCCTTGATAGATAAGCTAGATGATGAAATTCCTTGAAGGTGGAGTGATGGTGGGAAAAATTAGTTCTCTTGAAGAGAGTGACTTTACATGAATGATTGTGGAGGATTTGATTAAGAATGGAGCCTCTATTTGTAGATTCTCAAATGCTAAGAGTGCTCAATAGGGAGTAATGTGGGACTAAAAACAAGCCAATGAAAAGAGGCCACTTGTCAACTTGTGATAGGTTGGAGGATGAGCACATTTTGGTCAATGTGCCAAAGAGAGGGAGATTTCAAATTTGAATTTGAGAGTAAATGTTGATTTTGACTTGTGAAAGGGACATGTAAGAGCTCATAAATGCTTTGTTGGATGTACATGTCCACTTGTTTTTGAATTCAAACTTGAGGGAATATTCCTCAAAGATGCCATGTTGATGGAAAATACTGATTTTAATAAATCAATAAATTGATTTATTGGTGCAAGTGGGAAAAGCTAGAGGATGTGATGGGTGATTAGGTTAGGTTAATTAGGATTATATTAGTTTAGGTGATGATTAGGGGATTTTGACCCATTTGACTTAAATATTTTGATTTATTTAAATCAAAAGGGATGGAAAGTGATTTCAGATTTAATTAAATAAATGTTTGATTTATTTAATCAAGGAGGGTGATGTTAGGATCAAGTTGATTTATTTATTATAAGTTGGTGACTTTAGGATATTGATAAATAAACTTGATTTATTTGCTGAGTGGATGAATATGACCTAATCGAATGCATTATGTCAATTTCGCGTGTCTGCAATCCCTAAAAACTAATTTACACAGGTTAATCCTTGGACCTAAACCCTAAAACATAAACCTAAAACCCTATTTACCCTAATTTAAGTAAACCTAAAACGGACTATTTACCCTAAAACGTAAACCTAAAACCCTAAATTAGGGCTCCTCAAGGAGGTTTAGATTACATTTTATATTTGACATAACCTTCTTTGTATTATTTTCATTCACTCATGCTTCTTGGTTTATTTAGGGTAGAAGTGATGAAAAGTTCAATATTAGGGGCATGTGATACAATAGAAGAGGTAAAATAAGGATGTGTAGTAAGATTTGATGACATAACATGTAGGGAGGGATAACAAATTATAGTCCATTGGTTAGGTACACTTTGGTATGTCATTGATGATCCACACAACTACCAATGAAACTCATAATTGACTAATAAAGGAGGTACAAACAATCAATGCATAGATCTTTATATTAACCAAAAAAATGATTTAATTATAATATGTTCACATAATATAAATTTGATAGCTAATTTTATCTCAGAAAACTTCATGATTGTATAATTTAACTTGAGAAAGTGTAACAGTGAAGTAAAATAATGTACCTCATGTGAAACTATGGTATTGATTTAATAAGTTCATATGCCATGATGCTAGTTGATATGAGCATGTAATCACTCTATATCAATGTTGTTAGCTTATATAGTGTATGATGTATTCTTAAAAAAACATAGAAATGTAACTCATACATGTTAATCTAGACTAGTCATACATGTTAATCTAGACTATGTGCAATATGGATAGAGCTAGACACATAAATCTTATTAAATCAAATAAATATTAAAATGTGAAGCATGAATGATTTCTACCCATTTCTTTTATTTGGATGAGATACTTTGTGAATTATGTAAGGATGCATTATGATCATATTTAAGCCTTAATTTATAGGATGTTATTCATAAGATCTATAGGTTGTGTGTAATCTAATTCCTATTTTAACTCTCATGTGTAGTGGCATTGTTCTAGATTAGGAAAACTAAATGTTGTACTTTCTCTAAACTAGTGTATGAAAGATAACTTGTAGCATGAACATTTCAATTTGGAAAATTCAAATTACTTTTTTGAAAAACTTGATAGATGATTCATAAATGCAAGTCAATTCTATAACCAAAGGTTTATTTTCTAAGATTATTTATTTATTGAATTGATCAATTGATTCCTCACTTAGTGGCAACTAGGTTCTTTTTTGAAAACCCATGCATGTCTAGAATTTATATAAATATTCAAAGGAAGAGTCTATGCCATAGAAAAGTTTCAAAAAATATATGATTAGAAAAAAAATTGGGTCTAAATCACTTTAGATCCCCTCTTCCTTTTTAAATCATCCAAGAGTGCTTAGAGGTCCAAATAGGTTCAAAATCCATCATAACTCAACAAATTACTTATAATTGAAATCTAAAATTCTTAATTGTTGATATATTGAAGCTATTCCTAGAATGTCACATATTTTATTCAAAGCACTAAGTTTAGGTGGTAGGGTTTCTCATTTACTTGTAAAAATTTATTCATGTGTCTTTTATATGTTTTCATGTCATCAAATCTCTATTTATCTAAACCATAAACCCTAATTTAGCATTCATTTTGTTGTAGGACCTTAAAATGAAATTTGGTTTCCTTAGGCAACTCCACCAAATTTTATTCCCTTAAGCCATCCTATCACCCTAAATCATAAATCGATGTCTTAAGGGTATAAAAGAAGTTCTCAAAATTTTGTGAATAGAGCTCAAGCTCATCTTTTTTTATTTTGTACATTTCAATTAGGTCACTAGCATATATCTATGTGTCCCTTTGAATGTATTCTATTAATTTTTCATTCTTATCTTTAGTATTCTTTGAAAACAATGAATGAGATTATAAATTTTAATGTTATTGTTAAACTTATAATTTCTTCTTAACTACTTTGTCCCACTATACAGATCTTGTGTCTCTTATCATGAAATTTTAAAATTTAGATAAATCAATTTATGTCCTCGGATTTAATTAAATTCTATGTCATACTTGATTAATACATCTATTCATTTTGTTGTAGGATCTTAAAATGAAATTTGGTTGCCTTAGGAAACTCCACCAAATTTTATTCCCTTAAGCCATGGACCATTTTTCCCTAGGACCTTACTACACATAGATCCCTTTAAGCCATCCTATCACCCTAAATCATAAATCGATGTCTTAAGGGGGAATTTGACATTTCTTAAGGGGATCAATTTGGTGAATAGAGCTTGGTAACTCATCTTTTTTAATATTTTATACATTGCAATTAGGTCACTAGCATATATTTGTGTCCCTTTCAATGTCTTCTATTAATTTTTCATTCTTATCTTTAGTATTATTTGAAAATAATGAATGAGATTAAATAAATTTTAATAAAACCCACTAATTTCATTTCTACCCTTCATATTAACAACCCCACACTGGACTCAATTTAATGTGTGTGCATGCTATGAATTTTTAATGTTATGGATTATATAATGATATAAATTGAATGGACTTCAAATGAAATATATTTTGAATTTGTGTATGTTCAATGTGATTTTTAAATAATTTTCAAATTGTGTGCATTATTTATTTAGTTTGTTGATATATATTTTTTAATTGTTTAACATGCAATTTCCATATCATTGCTCACATGGATCCAATGTTTAATTTAGAGGATTTTATGCCCAATCAAGAAATTCCTATAGATCTTGTACATCCCAATCCACCACATGAACAAAACCCTAGCACACCTCCACATTCTCCACCGCCTAACCCCCCAACCCCTCCTGAAGTTGATGAAGATCAATTAAGAGAGAATGTTTGAGAAAAAACTCATTGGCATTCAAGGAAATATAGATCTCATAAAAAATCAACCTAGAGTCCCTCCCCATCTCGTACGGCTTGCATCTACGATGAAAACTATTGTTGATTTTGTCCGATCTATTGATGTGGACCTAGTTACATTCCATCAATGGAGAGAAGAGAGGAGACAATTCTATGTGAATGGATTGTCATATAAAGAAATCAATGACCTAAAAATTACCAAAAAGCCATATGCCAATATTTTATTAACCCCCAAACAAACCAACCCATTCCACCCATGAAAAAAACAAATTTCAATTTTATGGTGTAGGAACCCACAGATAGCTATGCATTTTTGGGACAGATGGTGGATGGTGTTTGATAATCCACCACATGGCAACAGTGAGGTTCCCTTATACTTTTTGAGAAAGTTATGGGTTGAGTTTGAGTTGGGTAAAAAACCCAACTATTTTGATATGAGGTCATTTCAGGGAGTTGGGTGTGGCATGCCCCAACATAGACTAGGAGCATGTGTCGATCCTTAGCGATGTGCTCCAATTGCTCCTATTGTTCCTCCTTCTCCTAGTGTTCCCATTGCATTTCAACAACAGACCATGTTATCTACATTAGGAGAATTGACTTCACTTTCAGGACATCTCACTCAGCAGACTACACATGTGGCCACTTAAGTGGCCAATAGAGAGCATGGAGGCTCAAGCTATAGGGATACTCAGACATCCACTTCAGGTGACGTACATGCATCTGGGACAGGGTCATACATAAATTTACTATATTCTAAGGATCGTCCTACACAGGTATGTTCATCTTTTGAACTTAAATTTAATTCAAGTTTGAAATGTGAAAAATTCATGTAAATAATAACATCAAATTATATATATAATATAATATTAATTCAATAAGTGTTTGGTGTAGACACATGATCACGTAATGCTTGAAACTCAATATGATCATCATGTGTATATGTTGAGTGTTGTAGATCTAGGCTCACCTTTTGGATAGGTACTTGAACTAATAAATATTAAATAATTTGTGTGGATATATATCTAATTTAATTTGAATTTGTACACATGTGAATTGATTTATTATATTTAGATGCAGGGAGGTCATATGATACCTAGTACTAACCAACCACAAGTTACAGTGGTGAGCGCTTCTAAGACATCATCAGCTCATGTGCGTGCTTTCAAAAGTTTGTTAAGTTTAAATTAAATACACATCATAGATCTAATTTAATTTTTTCATTTACATACACATGTGTCAATGATCTATACAAACTGTTGTATAACTGTATGCAGGAATTTCATGAGATACCCATGGCGAGCCGCACACCTGAGACATCATTGACATTTATGCATGGGCAATCTTAGGTGCGTGATCATGAGGTCATCATTCGAGGTTGTAAACTTTACTTTAAATCTCCTATACAATTTTTACGAACCTTTTAAATATATATATATATATATATATATATATATATATATATATATATATATATATATATATATATATATATATATATATATATATATATATATATATATATATATATATATATATATATATATATATATATATATATCGAGGTTTTACATATTGTTTGCTTTATATGAATATGCAAGATATAGTAGATTAGGCATTTGAATCTTCTCAAGTGATAGTTATGCTACCCACTGAAGAAAATGTGTGAGTTACAAATTTACATGATCATATGGTAATTTAGGAATACTAGAAATCATTTTTACTATATTTACTAGATATTTATTTTAATTTATTTTTATCTAAAAGTTTATATTTTCAAATTTAAATATGTTTAATTATATCAAAATTTCTAAATAAATTTAAATCTAATTTCAAGTTTCTTGTACTCTTTTACAGCATGATGTAGGTACATCTAGTCAACATGGAACAAAGAGGAGACTTGATTTGACCGATCAACTTGAAAGTTAGATGGTTTTATATTTTATGGACTATAGATCTCTAGCTTTATTTAAATATATGTGTTGGACTTGACATATAAATTTTATGGACTATCTATCTCTAGTTTTACTTTGAACATGTTATTATCATATTTGTGTTTTTTTATGTCAGTTGACTTTAATATGATGATTATATATGTAGTCAATTATGATATCATGTTATGTTCATTTTCATGATTATATGCACTCATACATATCTATATTTATATTTTATCTAATTTTCAAGTATTACATGCACTATATAAATTCTTATCTAGAATCAAATTGAATATATATAATTTATCACATGGTTAGGTGACAAATTATAACATTCGTTAAATAGTTTAGATCATATTCATAATAAATTAAGGGCAGATAATTTTAACTATTTTTCAATTAGATAGCAAATATTTGAATCAATAAACAAAAAAACTATATCCTTGTATGTATAAAATGTATAATCTATACAATTGAATAATTATATAAAATGTGGTAAATACAAGACATGAAATGTATAATCTATAAAATTGGAACAAAATGTTTAAAAAGTGACATCTAACAAACATATATAATGTATATCAGGATGTTTATTACAACTATATAATATGATGAAACATATATGTGCATGTAGATACAATTAAAACTTATCAACTTTTAGGTGAAGACCAAAAAATGATATTTACATAGTCTCTTGATAAAATAATTTTTCAATTCAACAATCACTTCATAGACCGACTTGATGAGAACCTACAAAAATAATTAATGTAAGTAACTACAATTTTTATGAGTCATTTAAGAAAAAAATTCATGCGAGAAAAGAACAGTATATAGTAAATTCCATACAAATTCAAAAGATGTTTGCCGTAAGATTGATTAAGGGGGCCTAAGAGGATATATAGCTTAAGGGGGGTCTTAAGAGAATTCCTTAAGGGGATTTAAAAGGATGGTTTAATAGGATGCATCTCATGAACCCTAGGATGTGGCTTAACAAGTCCTGAGAGGATGGCTTAAGGGGAATTATGAGAGTCCTTTAAGAGGATGGGTTAAGGGGATGTAAGAGGGTGCATTAAGGGGAGTTGATAGAATGGATTAAGGGGATGCATGTCATGAACCTTAAGATATGGATTAACAGGCCCTAAGAGGATGGAATAAGGGGAATTATGAGAGTGACTTAAGGGATGCAAGATTATGGATTATGGGGATGTAAGAGGATATGACTTAAGGGTACTTTAAGAGGATGGATTAAGGGGATGCAAGAGGGTGGATTTAGGGGAATTATGAGAGTCCTTTGAGAGGATAGCTTAAAGGGATGTAAGAGGGTGGATTAAGGGGAGTTGATAAAATGACTCAAAGGGATGTAAGAGAGCAGATTAAGGGGATGCAAGAGGGTGGATTAAGGGGATTTGATAGAATGAATTGAAGGGATGTAAGAGGGTGGATTAAGGGGAGTCAATAGAATATATTAAAGGTATGTAAGATAGTGGATTAAGGGGATGCAAGAGGGTGGATTAAGGGGAGTTGATAAAATGACTTAAAGGGATGTAAGAGAGAGGATTAAGGGGATGCAAGAGGGTGGATTAAGGGGAGTTGATAGAATGAATTGAAGGGATGTAAGAGGGTGCATTAAGGGGAGTTGATAGAATGGATTAAAGGGATGTAAGATAGTGGATTAAGGGGATGCATGTCATGAACCTTATGATATGGATTAACAGGCCCTAAGAGGATGGCTTGAGGGGAATTATGAGTGTGAATTAAGGGATGCAAGAGGATATGAATTAAGGGTCCTTTAAGAGTATGGCTTAAGGGGATGCAAGTGGGTGGATTAAGGGGAGTTGATAGAATGACTTGAAGGGATGCAAGAGGGTGGATTAAGGGGAGTTGAGAGAATGAATTTATACTATCAATTAAATGTATCTAGAACTATATATAGTTACCTATCTCTAGATTCGAATTCTATTGTAATATATGTGCATCTCTCTTTTTTGTAAAGCATCTAATTTTGGGATACTTGAAACAAAAGATGATATTAAACTTTAATTAGGAAACGATTAAATACAAATATATATATATATATATCAATTAATTATATAAACAACTAGATATACTTACCGATATTTATTTACTCTATTGTACCCTCTACATCCTCTCTTTTTTTTAATGCATCTATGATTGTCTCATGATCATCCATTGAAAGTGTCCATAAAACTTTATTAGCAGGCCTCCCTTGATATCTAACTAGTTTTATATTGGTTGCCAAAATCAAATGTGAATAATGTATAATATTATTATGTCTTTCATAATCATCAAATGCAGACAAGCCATTCTTTCTCATTAAATATTTTCGAAGATAGGTGCCAACAACAACCACTGGATATGACTTAAGGGTCCTTTAAGAGGATGGCTTAAGGGGATGCAAGTGGGTGGATTAAGGGGAGTTGATAGAATGACTTGAAGGGATGAAAAAGGGTGGATCAAGGGGAGTTGAGAGAATGAATTTATACTATCAATTAAATGTATCTAGAACTATAATAGTTACCTATCTCTAGATTCAAATTCTATTGTAATATATGTGCATCTCTCTTTTTTGTAAATCATCTAATTTTGGGATACCTGAAACAAAAAATGATTTTAAACTTTAATTAGAAAATGATTAAATACAAATATATATATATATATATATATATATTAACTATATAAACAACTAGATATACTTACTGATATTTATTTACTCTATTGTACCCTCTACATCCTCTCTTTTTTTAATGCATCTATGATTGTCTCATGATCATCCATTGAAAGTGTCCATAAAACTTTATTAGCAGGCCTCCCTTGATATCTAACTAGTTTTATATTGGTTGCCAAAATCAAATGTGAATAATGCATAATATTCTTATGTCTTTCATAATCATCAAATGCAGGCAAGCCATTCTTTCTCATTAAATATTTTCGAAGCCAGGTTCCAACAACAACCACTGAACCAGTTGAATACTCAAAGTTGTCATCTTCCACTCTAGGATGTACCAACTTATGTTTTCTCTCAACACATCTAGCCAACCAGTAATCTATCTCCTCTTCATTCCCCTCAGGTGCAATAATAGCATACACATGTCCTGCAAAAATAAATATAAAATTCAATAAAGAGTGACTTATATTTAATTCACATATAAACATGCATACATATAAAATTCAACTCAATAAATAATGTACCTTCTTGTACAAGATCCGAAACACGATCATAATCATCTGATGTGAGCACTTGATTATCTTCAATTTTCATTCCATGTTGAACATGTTTTGATGTAGGCGTTAAGGCTCTTTGTTGCCATTGTTCGACCCATTCCATATTTTCACATGCCTCCCAATCACCTGCAATACAAAATTTTCAAAGCATGCCAACTTCCTTGTCCATATTATCCATGTGTTTGCATTCAAACTCTTAAATGAATGTCATTTTGCAGATCCATTAATTGTTTCACAATCTTGTCGAGAAAAAATATAATTTTCTTCAACTAACCAAAAAAAGTGTCGATTTATTGAGCTCACTTGTTCTTGTAGATAATTTAGTATTGCACCAATCTACAATTGCATGTGCATCTCTAAATTTCATAGCATCCTCAAATTTTAGTTGCTCTCTAGCAAGAGTTATTTTCACACATGCACTTGCTCCATCGTGTTCTCCCTTACCATGACCAACTTCAAAAAAACTCCATATGTGTTGAATATTATTTTCCTTATGAACGCTACATAACCAATAAAACATTCTAGCATTTTTTAATTGCCTCGTGCAATTATCTAACCATATGAAATGCTCTAGCATTTGAATTCCTCTCTTTTTAAATTTTTTATAAAATATATCAAAACAATATTGTACAAACTCAGATGAATGTATAATTGATTATCACTTACATAAAAAATGGTACTCTCTCAAAAAAATCTACTATCTTATGTACTATATTTTGCATGTCTATAAACAATGTGAACAAATATAGCTACTTGCATTGAATTATAATACTGTGATTGAATTTCTTTTTGTGGAGCAAGAGTATAATTTTCAGCAAAATCAACAACTGACAATATAGTTCCAATTAGAAATGTGTTTTTACATAAACATAACTGATTATCAAGCCAATGAGCATTATGAGAGTGTTGAAAATATTTAGGTACAAACATATCTTTAAATTCATTAATAAAAGCATGCACACTAACTTTTTCCACAATTAGCTCAACATGTTTTCCAATTTTTCCATCTTTTATAGAATACTCAACATTTTTAATTTTTTTTACATCCACTAATTGTTGTCCAAATTCATCTAAACTACTTTCATGCATACATTCTCCTAATAATGAAAAGTTACCACATCTATCGCATTCTCCAAAAATGCATGCTTTTAAAAACAATGAGTTTTCATTTAAAGAGGGATCACAAAACAAACCTATTATAAAATCTTTGATTCTTTCAAGTGGCATATTAATGCCACAAATGTCTTGCATAATTTGGTTAGCATGCAAAGTGCATCATATATATCGAAATATATCATAGTAATAAGGAAATTGTACACGAGTCTTACAACAAGAGATTCGTTGCTTATTAATTCTAACATACCAAGGTTTACACTTTTCGAATGATCTTTGACTTATTTTAATATTCAATGGTAAGATTGAAGCATCTAATTTTTTTTATATAATTCAGTTTGAGTCATATCTAATGGATGCTTTGGATGAGGCTCACGAATTTTGAAACCCACCCTTAATTTTAAGAGATCTCTAATGTTGGGTGATACTCTTGTATTATCATGCCAAAATTTATCAATTAAAGATTTAATTTCATGTATAATTTTGGAAGTCTACCACTAAAACTCCAACATTGATTAATAGGATCTTTTTCAATACTTTCTCTTCTTTTAGCAGCTCTTATCAAAGTTCTAGGATTTACTTTTACACATTTACTAATATTACTTAACATTATTTTATTTGAAGTTGTTTTATCAACTAGGGTAGTTGTTATTGCACGACGAGCCACATTCTTATTTTTTTATTGGATTTTCTTACCAATAACATCAATAGCATTTAGCAACACTAGATATGACTTGTTCTACTGAATCATCTTTTTTTTTTTATTTTACAAAAACACCTAATTTTTTCATCACTTTTCTCATTTTCAACATTGTCATCAATTGTACCATGAGTTGACATTGGAATCCTAATTTTTTTCTATAAAAAAATATTTTATATATTTTATTTCCATAATTTCTAATTTGTTTCGAAGAAACTTTACCATGAAGGTTATCTAGCACATCTGTTTCAATTGTAAAAAAACATTTTCACCTTCATCCATAGGAGTTTTATTCTCATTCACACAAGGGGTTTCATTTTCATTTTCAAATGTAAAAGGGATTTCATTCTCATTTTCATCAATATTAGGGATTTCATTCTCATTTACATTTTCATAAGATATAATTTCATCATTTTTTTGTTTCTGCATTGTTTCAACCCTAATATTATTGATCTCATCAATGGTGTATCCAGCTTCATATAAACAAACAATATCAATATTATTAAAACTTGGGTTTGAACACATACCTGGATAGATTGTTTGAATAGGTGCATTTTCCATATCATTGGGACGTGGATTTGAAAACATACCAGAAAGTTGTTTGCATATCATTCAAAGTTGAAGTTGAAGGCATAGTTGGGTTTGTCTTCGTAATTGCATTTTCTTCATCTCCATATTTGCATCATCTACATTCATTTCATCATTCATGGCTTCCTCTTGAATATTCTTGGAAATAGATGCTTCCAAATCTTTAATTTGATGAATCATTTCTCTCCTTTCCCTTTGTCTTTTTGCCTCTGTATCTTTATTTGCTTAAATTTTTTCGGGTGTCATTAACTTTCTACATCTTTTTTTTTGTCTTTTCCTTATCACCCATGGTTACCAAACCCTTTTTTATGACAAAAAAAATTATTCAAAAAAATTATTTTCAAATTGCCACCTCCTTCAAATATTCAAATTAAACTATGTACTATGAAGATTATTTTTTCTATAAACTCTAAAGTACAAAAACATCACGAGTACATCCAAAAATTATCTTTTTCCAAATATTCTTATAAAAAGCTCTTGTACTTGATTCCACTTCAAAAAATTCAACCTGCACTTTGTCTCTTCCAACAATTTTAATAGAATATGCCTTACACAAGACAAATTTGCAATAAAAAATGCAGAAAATGACCCTTTCGAACTGTACTGCAAAAAAAGAATGTTGCAAGAAAATCGTGTTTTACCAGTATTTTTCAAAATTAGGGGAAATGGCTATATTAGGAATGCACACACATTATGTTCTAAGAACGCGTACACATACACGTTACCTTTATCCAACGGGTAAATAGATAATGCGTATGTGTTATCATTTAAATAACATGTACGCGTTATTTAAAAGTTTAATTCCCACACCACATCTAGCCCTAGTTTTAGGCTTGGGAAAAGCTTGAAAATCCTAGCCTTAGCCTTTGACATGCAACTAAAAAACTAAGATAAATTGAAGAAAAATGTCCAACTTTGACAACATGGCTGATGAAAATTCTTTTCTGAATCAATCTATAAAATTAAAACCCATTAGAGAACACGATGTCTACATTCCATATATATATATATATATATTTATTAATATTGGATTATGTTTACTATTTTTTTATTAATTTCTAAACAAACTAGTCCTTAAACTTGAAATATCGGGTTTTTTTGGTTTTTTAATCACATTTTTTTTGTTAAATTTTTTGTAAAAAAAATTATATGGCATCAAACTTCAGACAATTCTCTACACAATGAAAAAAAAGTCAAAAAATGTTTGGTTTAGGTCCAATTATGTTGTTCGTACACGTTGATTTTTAAAAACAATAATTAAGGCTAATAAAAATTTAATAAAAAAATATATATTCAATCAAAAATTCCAAACCAAACTTCATGTTGTTAGCTCTCTTTTCCCAAAAGGAATTAGAAAAATACTTTTATTTGGGTTAAAAAGTCTTGTCTGTACACGTGCTTGGTATTGTAAAAAAATAGGGACTTTTAAAAAGTGGTTTTTATAGATCATTATCAAAATATAATTTCTATAATCTAGATATTTGAATAATTTACATATTTGGAAACTAGATTCAAAATGATAAATTTCATATTACTGACTTTTTTTAAGATTCATTGTGTAAGTGCCTCAAATTTTCAGTCAAAATGTGACAAATTCTGAAAAACAACAAAAACACTTCCACTTTTTGATTTTTTTATGTACCCAACTTCTTGCATCAGCCCAAGCATATTGCTAACATTTTTTGGTTCCAAATTGGGTGTCTTACCTTTTTTTATTTAGGCATTCCTCTTATTGTTGGTAGACATCCCAGGTCCTCTTGGAAGATTTTTCTTGACAAGCTGTGTTAGAAGGTTAATCATTTGACTCAGCATTGGTTATCTACTAATGCTCATTTTACTCTTTTAAAGTTGGTTATTCAAGCCCTTCCTATATACTGGTGTTTTGTTCAGGATGCTCCCATGTATTTTCTTCAAGAATTTGATGCCCTCTCTCATCAATTTCTTTAGAGTGGGAATTTATCAACTACTAAATGGAGCTTTGTTAAGTGGGAAACTATGTGCAGACCTAAGACTGAAGGTGACCTTGGCTAACGTTCTGCTATTTTAAATGGGAAAGTTCTTGCTGCTAAGTTATATTGCCACTGGTGTACTAGTCAGAACCAACTTTGGGTCTTTATTCTCACCCTTGAGTATCTTCTAGGTGTTAATGTTTGTGATGTTCCCACCTTTCCTTGGTGGGAAGAGGTTTTATGATCTGGAATACTTTGAAACTTGGGGCTCAGTGGTAAAGGATGGTCTCTTTTGGATCTGTCATACGAGATCTCAAGCTCTTTTTTGGGGCCAATTCATAAGAGAGGGTTAAATTTATATCTTCTTCAAGATCTACTAAGTGCAAGAGGGTATTCCTGAGAGTTCCCTTAACAAAACAATTAAAGAAAAACAAAATCATAAATAAAGTCCTTACATATATATATATAAATAAATTGGGTTGTCTGCGTTTCATGGTCATCAAAGTTTTTGTAATATCTTGTTAGTTGAAAGTATTTTCATAACTAAAATATATTTGTTCAAATATTTAATATGAATGGTGAAGATTCAATACCCTCACTTTATCTAGTAATAAAATATGAAGGTTTGGAAAGTCTCTTTAGAATCTGACACTGCTTAAACATCTAAAAGCACATGTAATTAGGAATTTTAACATATTAATATTAAGGTGTAATATATATATATATATATATATATATAGTCCACAAACAGAGGCAACAAAAAATGGTCAACTATGAAATTTTATGTTATAACATGTTTGTGTTTCTAAAAACTTGGTCATACCTCAATGCATTATATAATAGGTACATTTTTTATGATATTAAAAGTATATTTTGGATTTTTTTTACCATAATATGTGCATGTTATATTAGCATATTCATTGTATAAAACATATATATTATACAAATTATAATTCAAATTATAAAATACTATTTGTTAGGCTTAGATTTCCAACCCTAAGGGGGTTTTACATGCATGTTGGGTTTCCAAATCCATGTTTTATGTATAAAAAAAAATCAAAATTTTTGTAACGGAAAAAATTTATTCCCTATAATTTATTTTATTTTGTTTTGAACTCATTTAAGTATTTACCCTTTTAAAATTTTCTTTTATCCTTTTTCTAGCCCTAGCTTTAGCCTAGTTTATCCTTATATTTTATGTTTACCCTTTGCACATGTGTTTTACCCTTTCCTATGTGTTTCTTATCTACCTTAAGTAAGTCTTATTCACATCTCATAGGTGAAAGTGATCCTCACCACCAATATCTAATGTTTTTACTCCCCTTGTTGTCTTGAAAAATTGCATCTTCACTTTCTTAGAGTAAATTCTCAATACTAACATAAGAAAGGAGGAAATACTCATATTTATAGAATGAATAGTTGTGGGCCAATTCATAAGAGAGGGTTAAATTTATATCTTCTTCAAGATCTACTAAGTGCAAGAGGGTATTCTTGAGAGTTCCCTTAACAAAACAATTAAAGAAAAACAAAATCATAAATAAAGTCCTTCATTCATAACCTTAATATAAGTTGAATTGCATTATATGACAAGAAACTTTAGACCTTGTTTACCTTTAATTAATAAAATAAAGAAAATGTTTACAAATGGAAAAAATGATAGAAACAAATGTGTATCACATAATATGAATCCCCTTAACCTATCAAATACATGTGCAACCCAAAAACCACCCTAATATGACTCTCTCACTATTTAACTAATTATACACTCACAATATTTAACATCTAAGTAATATCACTAAATGAACAGAGATGACAAGATAGAAACTAACACAAGTAAAATAAAAATATGTTTTTTACTAATTTTAAGAGTGGTACTAGATGACAATAGATTTTTTTTTGGATCATATAAATGATTGAATCAAACATAAATTGTCATACACAAAAATATATGCAAACTCAATCATGAAGCTAAGAAAACACTTAAAGATCATAAGCATTGCTCCCTATATATAAGAAGCATTCATAATAAAGTATACATTAAAAATCCATAGGTAAACAAAATAGGTCCATATTATCTATTAAACATATTTTTCCAAATACTTTTTAATATAATTCTGCAAATTCCCACAAGGAATAACAACAAATTAATGCAACACTATGATAAAAAAATATAGCCTCATGAAAAAATATGGCATACATATCCCTTGAAAATTGTAGACACCTAAAATATGACCTCAACCAACCAAACAGTACTTTAGCTTATCTTAATCCATTAATTAAATAAATAACTTATTTATTTTACCCATCTCCTTTATCCCATCATCATTACCCCCCATTTTAATTAAATAAATTTTACATTTATTCAATTAAGTCTAGCGTTATCCCAAAATCCTCCAACTAAATTAATTTGTTAATTCTCAATTAGTTAATTAATTTAGGCTAATTAATCTTTGTTACCTTTTCCTCCAAAATTTAATTTTACTTTCTTCCTCAATACTTGTCCATTTCATCCTAGCTAATAAACTTGTTCACATAGATCACAATCTAAAATTTTCATCATGTGACAAGTATCTCCTTCATATGACTAACTAAGACCTTAGCTAGATTCATTAAAACTAGGCTCTTTCTGAAATTCAATTCATTCCTAAACCTAGCCCTCATCCCTCATGTGACACATTATATGAATACAATCTTCGATCCAAACCCTAAACCTCTTTTCATCCTATTCATTCATCAACCAATCAATCTTGGCCTTTGATTTCTCTAAACTGAAATTTTATAAATTAAAGGCCTCTCCACCCCATTTGCATAAGAATTTTCTCTCATGGTACTATTATGTTGCTACATTTACTATATATTTCTTCCATACCCTAGCCAATCTTTCACTATCATATCTGTATGCTATCCATTTTATCTATCATCATATCAATCACACTATCATACTTCCAATTTGATAAGAAAGAAAATTCCATCTATTAAGAGCATATAAATATGCTTTGTGTGCATCATATTCTAGCTCAATCATGGAATTTAAAGGTGATTTAAGGTAAAAATTTATGTGTTTATACCACAGTATTGACACTTGCTAGGACTCAGTGAGTCTCGAGTTGAGTCACCCCAACCAAGTCTAGGGGGACTCGGACTCAAACTCAGTCGAGTTTGAATGAGTCATGGCTAGACCCACCAATTTTACCAAATTGACCGAGTCTAGGAGAGTCCCATCAGTAGGACTTGACTGACAATGTGACTTGCAAAAAATAAAAAATAAAACATAAAAAACTAATCAAATTTGGTTTTTCTTTGAGTTATATCTTCACCCCAACCCTAAAAGTAACTTCATTTCATTTACTTAGCAAAATAGGAGGAGAAAAGAGAGTTGTGAGGAAAAACAAGAAAGCATTGTAGGGAAAACAATAAGAAGTAGAAGACAAATCCCATCATTAGATAACATTCGAGAAGCTTCATACCAGCAATGAGGTGCATTGAGATCTCTTTAGTAGTGATTAGAAGGGGTTTTCATTTCATTTCAAGCCTAATTTAAGAGGTAAGATTGATTTTATTTGTTTTTATTTATGCTTTTTAGAAAAAAATCATTTTTTTTTATTTTGCAATTTTTTTACAAACCCTACTTATTGTTGCAACAACCTTCATTTGCAATTAAAACCATATTTTTCACAATGTCTCAAACCCCAACCAAAAAAGACCATGTTTCAAAACATGCTAAAATCTTTCCTAGGGAGAAAAAAAGAGAGGCCAAATGTAAATATCAAAAGAATTTTTCATGGAGGCATGAATATATTGAAATACCATATTGCATGCATACCCATCCATGATGCAGTAGGTTGCCCTCTTTCACCTCCCGAGGCTACTTGTGAGGTGTAGGTACAATTAGAATCATTTGAATTGCAAATGGAAATGAAGAAGAGGCAGAGGGAGGAGTTAGTGAGAATTGGTGGTGTTTGAGATGGTTCTTCCATGCCTCGATACCATTCTAGTGCTAGTGCTTGTGCTAGTGTTTCTTCAAGTGTTGGTGTTGTTGGTAGTGCTAGTGTTTCCGCTAGTGGTAGTTGTAGTGGAAGTGGGAGTCGTAGCATTGGCCCTAGAGTTCATAAATCAAGGATGGATTCATATTGTGTACCACACACTTCTCCTTGTTCCCAACCATCGCTTGAGAGCATGGGTTGGAACAAGGAGGCACATGATGTAGCCAAGAAATTAATTGCAGACTGCTAGTACTATTGCACCATTCCCTTCCATGTAGCCAAGTAATTATTTTTTGTTTAATTGTTTTAAAATTTATAATTTGATAGTTGATTCTTAATATTTTTATCTCATGAATTTTTATATTTAGAATCTAAATGTATTTCATTATCGAATCCAAATTTAAAGTTAAACTTTTCATTTAACAATACTCATCTAAGTATCTTATTAATTTATTTATGACATGTTTTAGGTCCCCCTTTTGGAAAAATATTGTTGATGTCACAACGATATGTGGGGTAGGGTTCAAAGCTAACTTTTGAGTCAAAAGGTGACTAATGTAAAATCCCAACTAGAGGAGTAATGTTTGCAATGGAGCAAGAAGTGTTGCATCATCATGAATGATGGTTGGATTGATAGGAGAAATAGGATACCTTTATGAGGCTATAGAGGAGGTCATATTTGAGGTGGATGAACAAAATTTGGTTTAAGTAGTGACCGATGATGCAACAAATTATGTTACTACTGGTAGACTATTGATGCAGAGGCACCCAACTATATTTTGGACTCCATGTGTCACCCATTGCCTTGACCTCATATTGAAGAATCTTGGAGAGCTCCCATGGATCAAAACATGTGTGGATGAAGCCAAAAACATTTGCAAATTTGTATAGAAGCACACATGGGTCCTTAGCCTAATGAGGCAATACATGGGGTTGAGGGAGTTGGCTCGTCCTGGCAAATAATGAGGTTCTTAGTGGGTTCTACTTGGTGATAAACTGGATGTTGCCTCTTGTTACTACATAAATAGTCCACAAGATAGAAATATTTACTATTGCATAAGGAGAAATATTTGCATGCCAAATGTGCAAAGATAGTAGGACAACATTATAGTCAAGTAAAAGTATATTTAAGGGCATAATTTTCATCTTTTTATATTATAATTTATTATTAAATGTTGAACTTGAATCTTGAAACTTGAAACTTGAAAAAATTGAAGTTGGAAATAAGATTGATTTCGTTTATTTTTCCCATCTCAGATAGATGGTGACATATTTTTGGTGCTAATACACTAAACCTTCAAAATATTATCATTTGTATATTGAGCCAACCATGTAGTTCATCTAGTTGTGAGTGTAATTGGAGTATGTTTGATCACATACACTCCAAGAAGCCTAATAGACTGATTGTGGAGAGAATGAATGATTTCGTATATGTTCATTACAACCTTCATCTCAAATATAGGAAATTTTTTTACCATGACTCCACCACGATCAAGCTAGAGGAGGTTGATCCATAGTTTGAGTGGATCAATGAGGCTACATATGTAGTCTTTTGTAACGAGGATATTGATTGGATGGACCAAGTAGATAGAGAGGATGAGGTTGTAGTCATGGTTGATGAGGAGGCTAGAGCACAAGCAGACACAACTGGTGTTGGTGAGAGTGGCATGGAGACACAAGCAGAGACTATAGTTGCAGCTGCTACATCATCCAAGACCATTAGATGCCTATGTAGGAAGGATGTTGGCTCCTTTATGCCGTGGACTTGTAGTTCTTGTTTTGATATTTCATATTTTTATGGAACATTTGATGTCATGTATTTCATATTCCATGATTTTTGTATACATTTGACTATATTTATATACCTAATTTTATGTTATTTCCTTCAACAACTCAACTATAATTTACGTACTTTATACTCATGTGATTGATGTATACTTGTGCATGTGATAAATTTTCCTTCTATTTAATGATGTTATTGTGTCTTTAAGTTTTCTTTAATAAAGAGTCATGAAACAAATTTTAAATCCTTAAAAATATCTATATTTATAGGGTTTTTCATTTTTTCGAGCTTGCACCAAGTCTCATGTCCTGAGTCGAGTCATCCTCACTGAGACCGCGCCTCATAACCATGGTTTATACATCCATCTTGTTTCATCCACTTTATTTCATTTTCTTATTGTCAAAACATCCAAATAGTTATAACTTAGAAGGTTGTATTATGAAGGAACTTATACAATCAATAACCTTCTTTGGCTTGCAACATATATACACATGAAAATAAAGCTTGAGTTAAAGTAATTTCAATACCCTAAAATAATCTTGTCTAGAGGACACACACGATTTATAGAAACACATGTCCACGACCATGTAGGAATGAGAAAATAATCTTGAACTACACTAATTGACACCCTAAAATAATCTTTAGTAGTGAACACACAAGTATTTAGACAAATTAGCCACCAATACATCTTCAAAATTTACATATTGGCCTAATTTACTTCATAAAATCTAGTATAATTCTACCATTTGATTCAAACTAAGGGTTTCACAACCAAGTATGTCAATTATAAATCTTGTCATTCAATTTACTTGTATCATGAAAACATGATCAAGTTTGATTTTGCATTGATAAGGAAACCCTTAATATTTTCATTTAAACGAAGAAGATAGAACATTTTCCATTTGTTTATGAAGCCACTTATACAAATCTCCATTATCAACTTCTATTCATCATTCAATTATGGATGTGGCCAATATATAAATATTGATTTTGTCATAGACCCTTCCTAAACAACTCAATATAGGTCAAATTCAACCTGCAAGAGAAAGGTAAGCCACAAACAATACCATCAAAGTAGACAATTCATTTATTGGGACATTAATATGTTACTAGAGTCACCAACCACAAACCTAAACCCATTCCCTCCTTGAAAAGTGGTAGGCAAGTAATGAGAGCTCTCTCTCCTTATTGCACAAAAGGAAAGAAGGTAGTTATTTCGTCCAAGGAAGAAAGAAGGTGGAGATAACCTTTTTTTGGTATGTGGATTGAATTGAGGAAAGAAGGAGAACAATCAACAATGGTTTGAAGGGTAGGTGATTGGGTAGTTACAAATGCGTCACCCATTTTTTTGAGTGTGAATGTTCTTATTGCCAGGGAAAAGAGATAAGAAACAGGTATGTGTTTTCCAACAAATTAATCTGAAAAAAAAAGACCACACATTGTCTTTGGGAGAGGAGGTCGATCTTGGAATGGGGTTGTATAGGTTGATAGAAAGCAATGAGTGGTTTACGGTAAAGGCACGGTGTGAGGAACATCGAATAAGGAGAAGGAATCAAAGAGTAAGGGACAAGCAATGTGCCCCGGTAGAGGTGAAGAAAGTTCTCACTATAGAGAACCTAAGGAGAAGAAATGAACAATGAGAGTGGGACACAAGGTATGATGAAGGATTGAAGAATGAAGAGAAGAAAGTAGATGTACTTGGAATAGAAATGAATGGTGAAGAAATTATAGAGATGGAATTTGAAGGTGTAGCAAGTGCAAAATATTTGTGGGCACAATTTTCAATGATAGGAGAAGCTTGGCAGTGAGGATATGAAGACAAATGGGATAGAAAAGGATACAATGATGAAGTTGGAAGTTGTTGCTAAAGAAGCTATTGTTGTGGAAAAGAGGGAGATGATGTCTATTGAAGAAAAATAGTTGGAAAAGAGGACCAATCATGGTAAGCAAGTTGATTTTGATGATTTAAATAATGATGCTCTCATATCTTTGAATAAAATTATTAAAGGGAATAGTTTCAAACAAGAATATGAAATGGATGTGGAATTGAATAGTGACAATGAGATATTTGAATATGAAATGGAGTTGTGGAGGCTTGTGGATGAAAAAGATATGAGAAGGGAAAGATACAAAAATAAAAAGGCAAACACATGAAAACAACTTGAAAACATGGCAGTTGTTTCAAAGCAATGATTGAAGAAGAGGAATAAAAGAACAAAAAAAATATTTTTTATTGATGCCCTCATGTGCGGGAGCACATTATTTGTCCCTTGGGAAGCTTGATGCAAGGGCATCCCTCTTTGTACTAAATTTGGGTGTGCACATTTTGGTTTTTAATTTTTGGTCTTAATTTTGTTTGTCTGTGTGGTCTTTTGATAACTGATAGGAAAGTAATGAGAGCTCCATCTCCTTGTCATGCAAAAGGAAAATAGATCTAGTTATATCATGCAAAAAAGAAAAGAGATAACTATTTTTTGGTATGTGGATCGAATTGAGAAAAGAACATTCAACAAGGGTTTGAAGGGGAGGAAATTAGGCAGTTACAAATGCATTGCCTATGTTTTTGAGTGTGTATTTTTATTGCCATGAAAAAAGACAAGAAATGCGTGGGTGACTACAAGCAAATTGATCTAGAACAAAATAGACCACACATTGTCTTTGGTAGAGGAGGTCGATGTTGGTACAAGTCGATAGAAAGCAGCGAGTAGTTGGCAGTGAAGGTAGGGTGTGAGGAACAATGAATAAGGAGAAGGAATCAGGGAGTAAGGGACAATGGAACATGGCTACTTTGGTCTTTGTACAAATTTAAAAATATTACATTTTATTTTTGTCATTCATATATAAAAGATAAATAGTTTTTATATGTTTGAGTTTGGAATGTGGCACAATGTTTAAAAATTAAATATTTAAGTGATAAAATAGTCAGATTCAAAATTAGTACCTACTTCATCTCTTCTTCAAAAGCATGCGTAATATGATAAAAATTAAAAGTTAAACATGTTGATAGGTTTTAGGTAGAATATTTCCTAATTTTCAAATGTTATGGGTTTTAAATGTTTCAAGTGTTGAAATGATGAGATCCAAAATAAAGACTTCCTGTTTTGAAAAATAAAAATACTTCTTCATCAATGATATTATTCACATGCATGAGTTTTCAATAATTGTCTTTTTTAAATCAAAAAATTGATGGTGTATCTCATTGAATTTACTATCTTTATTACAAAAAAAAGAAAAAAATTACCTTTAACCATTCAATCAATTACTTTTTAAAAGACTGAAAAACCTATCTTTAATCTGCTTAAAAAGATCTCCACGATTTGACCATTCTAACTACTTTATGTTAATTTAAAATTTATCAACAAAAAATTTTTAAAAAAATTCTGATAAAAATTCATTTGAGCTCCACAAATTACTAAATTATATAAATTGTCAAAGCTATGTAAGTACTAAAGATCAAAATTGATATACTATTTTGATCGATTGACCATATCAAAAAAGTTTCCTTTAATATTTTCTTTGCTCATATTTTGGAGTACCCACATCACATAACTATTATCAAGTCTCTCCTCCTTGTCTAACTCAACATATTTGAAGGCCAAATTTGTTGTAGCCAAAGAATTTGTGAGATCATGCTCATCAAATCCTTCTCCTTTAAACCTTTTATTTAAAGCTTCCTATAAATGATTGCAAGCTATCATATAACGTACATAGTCTAGAATGTGAAATTAACTTGAGTATCGTGCATTATCAACATGTTTTTGTCTTGTTATTGCCTCCAACACCACAATACCAATATTTTAAAGGTCAATGTTTTAGGAGAATATTTGGTTGAGACAATAATCTACGGTCTAATACCATTTAGTACATGCTATTCTATCACTTAAATTGTAGATGTTTTTCTTGTCAACATGCTTTTAAACCTGAATTCAATAATTTTTACCCTTTTTATCTTACTATCTACTATTAATTTTTGGGGTTTTATATCAACATGTATGATTTGATTGAGTTGTAAGTACTCTATTCCTTCAACTATATTTGATATATCTTCAAACATTGCTTCCACCTCTACCAAATTTGTGCATAATTTTTTGTCAAATATTTACCAAAGCTATAACTACTAACATATTCATACATCAAATAAAAATCATTTTATTTAATACATCGTATATCTAGAAATGCTGAATTTGTGTGCTTCTTTCTTAATAGAAAACTCAATTCATTCTCAACTAATTTCTTGTTTCTTTTCCATCTATATTTTATTTTTATATAGCAACATATTTTCCTTTTAAATTTTCATTTGAAATATCTCATCATTGTAAGGTAACAAAGTGTAGCGAAAATGTTTGAAATTGTAACTCTAATTGAATAGATAAGAAAAGGTCATAATGAAAGAATCTCAAAAGATTTCTTTTGATATCCACCTCAACAAACCTTACAATGATGAGATATTTCAAATGAAATTTTAATGTACATAGTGTTACACACTTGGGGAAGGAATCTTTGGAAGAGTGTACATGGGCAATTTAAAAGGAAAAGAAGTCGCTATATAAAAAATAAAATATACATGGAAATGATACAAGAAATTAGTTGAAAATGAAATGAATCTTTTATTAAGAAATAAGCACAAAAATTTAGCATTTCTAGTTAAATAATGTGTTAAATAAAATTATTTTTATTTGGTGTATGAATATGTTAGTCGTTATAACCTTGATAAATATTTGACAAAAAATTATGCACAAATTTGGTAGAGGTGGAAGCAATGTTTTAAGATATATCAAATATAGTTGAAGGAATAGAGTACTTACATCTCAATAAAATCATACATGTTGATATAAAACCCCAAAAATTAATAGTAGATAGTAAGATAAAAAGGGTAAAAATTATTGAATTCAGGTTTAAAAGCATGTTGACAAGAAAAACATCTACAATTTAAGCGATAAAATAACATGTACTAAATGGTATTAGACTCTAAATAATTGTCTCAACCAAATATTCCCCTAAAACAATGACCTTTAAAATGTTGGTATTGTGGTTTTGGAGACGATAACAAGAC
Source organism: Sequoia sempervirens (assembly GCA_007258455.2). NCBI lineage: Eukaryota > Viridiplantae > Streptophyta > Pinopsida > Cupressales > Cupressaceae > Sequoia > Sequoia sempervirens. The sequence continues at coordinate 123,648,028 of VDFB02168118.1, read as the reverse complement.
AAAAACATGTTGATAATGCATGAGACCCAAGTTAATTTCACATTCTAGACTATGCACGTTATATGATAGCTTGCAATCATTTATAGGAAGCTTTCAATAAAACGTTTAAAAGAGAAGGCTTTGATGAGCATGATCTCACAAATTCTTTGGCTACAACAAATTTGGCCTTCAAATATGTTGAGTTAGACAAGGAGGAGAGACATGATAATAGTTATGTAATGTGGGTACTAAAGAAAACTTTTTTGAGATGATCAATTGATCAAAATAGTATATCAATTTTGATCTTTAGTACTTACATAGCTTTGAAAATTTATATAGTTTAGTAATTTGTGGAGCTCAAATGAATTTTTATCAATTTTTTTTTAAAGTTTTTTTCTTTCTAAATCTTAAATTAACATGAAGTAGTTAGAATGGTCAAATCGTGGAGATGTTTTTACGCATATTAAAGATAGGTTTTTGATTTTTTTTAAAATAATTGATTGAATGGTTAAAGGTCTTTTTTTTCAATTTTTTGTATTAAAGATAGTGAAGTCAACAAAATACGCCATCAATTTTTTGATTTAAAAAAGTTTATTATTGAAAAATCGTGCATATGAATAATATCATTGATGAATAAATATTTTTATTTTTCAAAAAATGAAGTCTTTATTTTGGATCTCATCATTTCAACACTTGAAACTTTTAAAACCCATAATATTTGAAAATTAGGAAGGACTCTACCTAAAACCTATCAACATGTTTAATTTTTAATTTTTACCATATTATGCATGATTTTGAAGAGATGAAGTAGGCACTAATTTTGAATCTACCCATTTTATCACTTAAATATTTAATTTTTAAACATTGTGCCACATTCCAAACTCAAACATATAAAAATGATTTATCTTTTATATCTGAATGATGAAAATAAAAGATAATATTTTTAAGTTTGTACAAAGACCAAAGCAGCCATGTTCCATCGTCCCTTACTCCTTGATTCCTTCTCCTTATTCATTGTTCCTCATACCCTACCTTCACTGCCAACTACTCGCTGCTTTCTATCAACTTGTACAGTCCCTTGCCAACATCAACCTCCTCTCCCAAAGACAATGTGTGGTCTATTTCTTTCTAGATCAATTTTCTTGTAGTCACACACCCATTTCTTGTCTTTTTTAATGGAAATAAAAACACACTCAAAAACATGGGCGATTCATTTGTAACTACCTAATTGCCTCCCCTTCAAACCCTTATTGAATTTTCTCCTTTTTTCCTCAGTTCGATCCACATACCAAAAAATGTTTATCTTCCTTTCTTTATTCCACGATATAACTAAATCTATTTTCCTTTTGCACGATAAGGAGAGGGGGATCTTATTACTTGCCTATCAATTATCAAAAGACCACACAAACAAACAAAATTAAGACCAAACATTCAAAACCAAAATGTACATACGCAAAATTAGTACAAAGAGGGATGCCCTTGCATCAAGCTTCCCAAGGGACAATCAATGTGCTCCTACACATGAGGGCATCAATCCGAATTTTTTTTTTTTCTCTTATTCCTCTTCTTCAAACATCACTCTGAAACAACTACCATGTTTTCAAGTTGTTTTCCTTTTTATTTTTGCATCTTTCCCTTCTTATGTCTTTTTCATCCACAAGCCTCAACTCCATCTCATATTTCAATATCTAATTGTCACTATTTAGTTCCACATCCATTGCATATTCTTGTTTGAAACTCTTCCCTCTAATAATTTCATTCAAAGATACAAGAGCATCATTATTTAAATCATCCAAATCACCATCTTACCATCATTAGTCCTCTTTTCCAACCATTTTTCTTCAATAGACAACATCTCCCTCTTTTCCATAACAATAGCTTCTTTAGCAACAACTGCCAACTATAAAGAAAATTAAATGTATAGAAAAAAATAAGAAATTAATTAAGAATGAAGTGAAAGAAATGAAAGAAATTTTTAAGCATAATATCAATTATAAATAAAGGAATAGAGTACTTAAATCTCAATTAAATCTAATATATTAATATTAAATCTCTTAACTTGATGGTGGATAGTAAGGATAAAAGGGAAAAAAATATTAGCTTTTCAAAACATGTAAACTAGGAAGGCACCCATAAGTCAAATGACAGAATAATAGGTACTAAATGATATTGAGCTCTAGAGAATTATGTCAACCACAAAATATGCTACAAGAACTATTTTTACAATTTTAGTTTTTTAGTGATGGAGGTGATAACAACATAAAAGCATGTTAACAATGCATGAGGCTCAAGATAGTTCCATAATCTAGACTATATACGCTCCATGATGGCTTGTAATAATTTTGATGAAGCTTTGGATGAAAGGAACAAACGAGAAAGCTTTGGTGAGCAAGATATCACTAATTTTTTGATTATAAAAATCTTAGCCCTCAATTGTGCGGAAATAGTCAAAGAATAGATACGTGATATGAAATTTATATGATGTGGTACTCAATAACATGAGAAAAGAAAATATTGATGAAAAATCTTTTGAAATGATCAATTAATCAAAGTAGTATATCCATTTTGATCCTTAGAACTAACATAGCTTTGACAATTTATATTATTTGATAATTTATGGAGCTAAAGGGAATTTTGATCGCATTTTTTTAAAAAATATTTATTTATAAATCTTAAGTTAACTTAAAGTATTTAGGATGGTTAAACTATGAATTATTTTGTATATATTAAAGATAGGCTTCTTGGCCTTATAAAAATTGATTGCTTGAATGGTTAAAAATAAAATTTTCTATTTTAAAATAATATAATTAGTTAACACTTTTGCATATGAATAAAATAATTGATTAAGTAGTATGTTTTTTTGTTTCAAAACAAGAAGTCATTGCTTTGGATCTTATCATTTCAAGATTTAAAACATTTGAACCCCATAATGTTTGAAAATTAAGAAAAAATTTAGTGAAAAACTATCAAATATTTAAATTTTAGTTATTTTCATTTTACACATAAGTTTGAAGAAGAAATGAAGTAGGTCCTAATTTTTGAATCTCCTTGAAATATTTAATCTTTAATTATTGAGTCACATTCCAAACTCAAACCTATGAAAAATTCTTGTCTTTTAGATATTTATGAGTTTTTATAGATTCTTGTTTTAAACTAAAACTTACAAAAGACATGGATTTATGACTATTTGTAGATGGAAGGAATGGTATTAGGAGTAGAATCAAATTGATATCTAGTTTCACTCTAGTAGGAGAGCCTATTTTTCAACATCCATCCTAGGCAAAGTATTAAGTGCAATTTAATAGTCTTGAATTTAATAGTCTTGCATACATATAGAGACAAGTAGAGATGAAAGAAAATATATATTTATCTATATTTCTTGCTTCTATATTGGAGAATAAAATACATACATCTCATTGTTTTCTATTAATCCTTGTACAAGATGCTAGACACAATTGTATCTAATCTTTCAATGAATTTATCGATAAGGAATATCAATAAAGGAGTTATTTGTATGCATTATTATTTGATATATATGAGACAAACCATTACTGATAAAGAAACAATTGTGTAATTCACTATGGGGAGTTGTCCATTTAAGCACTGCATCTAACAATCCAAATTTATTTTTCTTATTAGTTAATAGAATCAATTAATGAAGCCTTATAATATTGTATTGACTTGATCTTCAATATCTTCCTTTGCAAAAAAATTAGATTGAAAGCATACCAAAATACATGTAAGAAATTATTTTGCTTTGTTTCCTATGGTTTAAGGTTGGGACATTATTCATCTATAACTGGGATGATGAAAGTGACAAGGAAGCCAAACTACTTTAGATTTATGGGTGAAATTTTTGCAATTTAAGATTATGATAGCCTATCTATCAAAACTTTATTTTTACTTCCTATAATATGACTACAACATTTTCAAATATAAAATAAAGGCATGTGCAGTTGAGGATGGGATCTAGATTCTGCATGTAGATGAGGGCACCACTATAAAAATAAAGGACCCTTGCATTGATCGTTCATTAAAAAAAATGGAAATTTGTCTTATTGGTAGGTTTGTGGGAAGGTGACCTAACATCGAGTCTATTCGTAAGTGGGATTCTTCTCATTGGGATGTTAAAGGTTCCTTTTTCCACTTCATCTCTCCCTAAAGGCTTGTTCTGCTTCAGCTTCTCCCTTAAGGAGGATTTCTTTTCTACCCTAATCAAGGGTCCTTGGTTCTTTGGCAAGTAGAATCTTTCTGTGTAAGTGGAGACTAGGCTTTGATCCTTCTGCTCACTTGGTGACTGCGCTTCCAACCTATATTTGGCTCTCGTGCCTCCCCTGACATTTTGGGATGAGGAGATAATTGCAAGAGTGGCCAATTCCTTTAGAAACTATTTTTAGATTATGTCATGAAGGAATGAACTACACTTATGTTTTCTCATTTCTACGTTAACATTGAACCAAATAAAAATCTCTCAAACTTGGTTACTCTTGAATCTAGGCTTGGTAAGTGTGCTCAAGCCATTAAATATGAAAAATCTAATTTGTTTTGTCAACTTTGTTCTTATGTTGGATATAAATGCAATGCTTGTCCTAAAGGTCTGCCTAAGGCTTCAACCCCCTTGGATAAGGGCAAGAATGTGGCTTCCTGGTCGCCTAGGTTGGAGGTTTACTACTCCCCACCCAAACTGGCGTCGATGTTGGCCTCATCGGTTGTTCCTAAGCTTCCCTCCTTGGTTTTCAAGTCTCCCCCCCTCTCTAGTGTCTGTGTATGCAAAGCCTACTCCTTCCCTAAATACCATCTCCATTCTTTTCTCTTGATCCTTTTTGGTGGACCATTGTTTCCCCAAGGACTCCCCCTACTACAAGATAGCCCAGTGGTGTTCTCTTTTGTGTTGATCTTGAACCCCTTGTCAAATGTTGTTGTTGGGATAAATTTGGTCAATGTCCTTGCAATGATCCTTTAATTGGTGGCATCTTATCCTACTTAGGTTATCCCTTGTGTGGCTCCTCCTATACCCAAAATCATCTTGGGTTCAAATGGTTTGCTTAGCTCTCCCAAGCTGGATAACCCAAGAACGTTGGTTGATGTTGAGACCAATTTTAAGGTTGTGAGGAAAGTAGCTTAAACCACTATATAGAAGAATACGACAAAAGATATTACTAATGGAAAACAAGTGAATTTGGAGAAAATTGGCTCTAGACGTAATAAGAAATGTTGATCCTCTCATGGAATATTTGAAGGCTTAATAGCCATCATAAGAAGCTTATTGTCAAAGATTTTATTAAAGATTTCAAGCCTAACATTTTTTTTTTACAAGAAACTAAGATGACTGTTGTTGAGTTTAATAAATATAGCAATTTTATTTGGCTAAATATGTTCCACTTGGTAGTTGATGGGGTTGGGGCATCGAGTGGGTTTGTTATGATGTGGCAACCTTTCCAATGATTTTTTCTTTAATGGTGCCATTTCTTCATTCATAGCTTCCAACCAAGAGTTTGAATCAGTCATTCCAATTGCCTATTTTACAGTCCTAGGCTCATCAGTATTAGTAATCAAAACTTATACACAAGTAGAATCTAACAAAGAGAACCCATACCTATCAAGTTGCTTCTTCTCACATGTAGACCTCCTCATAGGCTGAGGCTGAGGTTGTGGTTCTTCTTCAGAACTCTCAGAGCTACTTGAACTTTCCTTAATTTCAGGTACACTATCGATCTTTTGTTCCTATTTTTCAAGTGTTAGAGGAATTTTGACACAATCATTTTTCTCCTTGACTTCTTTCATCCATGACCGCAAATCCACTGAAGAAGGTCTCATCTCACAAAAGATTACACTTCTGTTTTATACCACCTTTTCAATAATGAGATTCCAAAGCTTCTATCCTTTCACCCCAATGTCATAGCCAATGAAGATACACATAATAGCTTTGTTCTCCAATTTAGTTCTCTTCACATTCAGCACATAAACATATGTTTCACAACCAAAGACATGAACATGTCTCAGAGATGGCTTCTTACCAGACCAAGCTTCCATAGGCATTTTGTCAACAAGTGTCGAAGAAGGAGATCAATTTATAAAGTAGCATGCTATAGCCACAGCCTTAGCCCAAAACTTTTGCTCCAGACTAGCACTGCTCAACATACTTCTTGCTCTCTCCATCAATGTCTTGTTCAACCTTTCAGCAACTCCATTTTGTTGTGGAGTGTAAGGTGTTGTTTTATGCCTTTTAATTCAATGGTCTTTGCAATACCTTTCAAAATCTATAGAACAAATTTTACCATTGTTATTTGTCCTCAAGTATTTGATTTTCTTACCAGTTTGATTATCAACCAAGTTCTTGAACTCTTTAAACTGACTGAACACTTCTAATTTACTTCTTAGAAAATATAAAAATGCTCTTCTTGAATAATCATCAAGAAAGGAAACATAATATCTTGATTTCGATAACGAAGGAACAGTTACTGGACCAAAAACATCATAGTGAATATAATCCAAAACACCAGAAGATTTTTGAGGACTAGAGTAAAATGAAACACAATAATGTTTTCTATATATACAATGTTCACAAAATTCAAATTCTAGGTTACAATCTTCAAGCCCCTCAACCAAGTTTTTTATTTTTCAAGGATTTTAAGCCTTTCTCACCAATGTGACTAGGCCTATGATGCCATAGCATAGTCTTCTCTACGGGAAGTTTAACTTCCAATGAATTAGCCCCTATAGAAGCTTCAATCTCCTTTACACAAACAACCTTTTGTGTCTTTAAAGAGACAATGTTGCATTGAACAACAAGTGCATTCACCTTGTACAAAGTACCAATTCGAGCACTGCTAGCCAACACCATTGAGCCTCTAGTCATTTTGTAGCCATTGCTAGAGAATGAGACTTGCACTCCAACATCATTCAACTTACTTACAAAAAGTAAATTCCAAGCCAGACCTGGTATATGCAGTACGCCATCAATTCTCTTAATTCTTCCATCAGGAAGCTGAATTATGACTCTTCCACGACCAACTATTTCTAGAGATGAATAGCTTGTTAAATACACCTTTCCACCATCATATTCTTTATACTTTGAGAAACCAATCTCTATGAGATGTCATGTGGAAAGATGCTCAAGAGTCTATTAGCCAGACATCATTGGATGCCCAAGTTGCCAATGCTACAATGAAGGAATCAACTTTTCTCTAAGAAGAATCATTATTGGAAGATTTCTTCTTCTTTTTCTCCTCTTTGCAATTCTTTTGGACATAATCAGGTTGCCCACAATTCTAGTACTTCCCCTTGGACTTCTTGCCAAGAGACTTTGATCTCCCTTTAGATTTAAATTTGGACTTCTTGTCCTTCTTCTTGCATTTCTCCTTTGATCTGCCACGAACAACAAGAGCCTCCTTCACCATCTCAAAGGATTTTCTTCTCATCTCTTTTGATAACAAAGAAGCAACCACATCTTCCATCTTCAAAGTGGTTGTCGTGCTCCCAATCGCCATCACTAAATGATCCCAAGAATGAAGCAAAGAACACAACAAGAGCATACAACGATCCTCGTCATCTATCTTCACACTCACAAAAATTAACTGAGCAATAAGCGTGTTAAAAGTATTCAAGTGATCAACCACAAATGCCCCTTCCTCCATCTTCAAAGAGTATAACTTCTTCCTTAAGAACAACTTATTCACCAAGGACTTTTCCTTGATAAATGTCTCCAAGATTCTTCCACAAAGAAGATGTGGTCTTCTCTTCATGAACGTTTAGGAGAACCGAGTCTAGTAAACTGAGTCTTATCAACCCCTTAGCTTTTTTGCTTGCGAGATCTCAATCTTATTGCTTCATGCCTAAGGATTTCATTCCAAACGCAGTAAGCCAAAGGTCACGATCCACCAACAAATCTTCCATTTTGAGTTTCCACAACTCAAAATTGCTACCATTGAATTTATCAATTTCAATCTTTCTTGTTGTGCTTTCCATCTTAATTTGTAATCGAGATTACCAAGTTTCTACAAAACTCTAACTTCAGAAATGACACAAAAAACCAACCCAACCCACGAGGATAACACAACTAGCCAGGCTTTGATACCACTTGTAAGGAAAGAATCTAATGCAAAAATTGCTTTCCTAATGTCAATTCACAGGGGAATATTGTAGAAGTACTTTTAATTTCAAATTAAAGAGCATTAAGAATCACACATAAAAGAATAGACAATAATATCAATAGAGAATGGACACCAAATCTACGTGGTAAAACCCTTTCGAGAGAAAAACCCAACACCAAACAAAGACCACTATTTTCATAGTTAAAAAAAAATTACAATAAAGTTACATATCTCTTCTTCACAAGTATTTGTTCTCTGATAACACATAGCAGCTATACAATCGACCAACCACAGTTAATTGCAGCACTGTTACAATGTTCTTCTAATATACAATATGCTCAACCGAGACCAATCTTGTTCCTTCTCTCTAAACATGAAACACCAATAGGTCTGTCATTTTTTCTACTATACAACATTTGACCCTTCGATTCCCAAGAATCTACTATTCAAATTGATTCGGTTCGCTTAACTGCCAAGAAGCTCAACCATTGACATTCTCCCACATTGACGTGGAATATTAACAGTCACAAAATATTAATAGTCATTAGTTTATAAACAAAAGCCTGAAAAATTTAGGTATCCACGAGTTAGTCCTTTTGTTACCAACTCACTCATACACCCACTTGTGTAATTTTGGAGAATCAAGATGGGAATATACAATATTCACAACAAGTCTCTCGGAAAAGACTTAAATATTTAAATCCCAACCTCCAAGTGCTCCTAACATTCGTTAGCATCCAAGTCACTGTCGTACAGTTGACGTCACCATCCACACATACCAGTCCCACCATTTAGCAAGCATGTCACCCAATCAGGAGAAACCCAAACTTCACAACCTCCAGCCAGTGGTTAGGATTTTCCCAAATGTCGTGACATCAAATAAGATCGGTTAGTCAAGAAGTTAAGAAACTTCCGAACTCCGCGATGAGGTTCCAAGATTAGAATTTGTAGTGATCTCGCGACCAACACACTTTTTCCAAGTTACAAACTTTCAAAACCCCACGACTTAAGTTTCAAGGTTCAAATTTTTGGCAATAGGCCAAAAAAGAAGACCAAACGAAGGGGAAAGATGCCAAATCTTTAACAGAGGTTCAAACCAGCAAGTTATGGCACATTTTCCAACATAAAATGTTAAGAGTGAATAATTTATCTATTTACTATATTAGCTTAAGTGTACTTAGGTTTATGAGGTTAGACAACATCTTGTCTAACATCAAATGTGCAACCTTTTAGGCCTCTAGAGGTTACCTATTTGTTTGGTTAACCTCATGTGCATACGTTTTGAAGTTGTAAGACTTTCCATGTCACCTCAAAGTTAACTTTTGTAGTCATTCAACACTTGTCACAAAGGTCAAGATGACTTGGTCAAATAAGTTGTTGGCTTGCACATTCCAAGAGATCCAAAGGTTGACACCTATAGGACACTTGTGTACTTCTTTATGCCACATCATGGCGCACTTGTCGATCCACATGAGAGATGGATTGCTACTCCCTTTCCTATATATGCAAGGTCATATTATACATTTTAATAAACTATTTTATCAATCTCTTTGATAATGTGAATTAGGCTCATTTTGTTCAAGTGTTTTTGTGGAAGCACAAGGTTTTTGTTGTTATGATATTGTTAGAAATCCCAACATGGTATCAAAGTCATGTAGGAAAACCATTCCCAAATTGTTCCATCAAGCCTAACAAGAGTTTCATGTAATCTAATTTGCATGTAAAACTAATATCTACTTGGGTCTAATTATTTGTGGATCAACTAAAGTGTTGGTCGAGGATTGCTATGTGCATCTACATGTGTTAAGGGTTGATCAAGGTGCGCTATTGTAGGAATTTTGGCCTATTGCAATTCATGGTGTTTTTGGGTTTGTTCATTGTATTTAGAAGATCACACAAACAACTCACAAGTAAGAGGCAATTCTTTCTATATGCTAAGCAACCATCTATTCTCTATTTTTTGCTCCCATCATAGACGGCTTCAATGCCCATTGACTAGAATAAAGGCATCTCTAGCTCTTCAACATTTCTTTTTTACATGTTTTCAACATCCCTATGCACTATTAGAGGAAGAAATCTACAAACAGAAACCTAATCAACCTTAATCATTATGTTTAAGGGGTTGAAGTGGATTATTCCAGATGTGGCCTACACAAAAATTTGATTGAGGTTTCATTCACAAGCCATGGCGATAGAGAAAATACTACAATAGCATTGTAAACCAAGCTACCCCTCCTCAATCGACCTTCACATTTAGCAACAACCAACTTATCTGTGGCATGAGAAGCAAAGAGTGTGCATCATTTTTGTAGCCTACTTCTAAATTAATAGTCATCTCCACATAACCACAACCTCTTGAAGTCTTCAACTCCAACATATACTTGCACATGATAGATTCAATATATATCAAGGATGACATGGAAGTACTAGTGGAGAAGGGGAGTGTCTTGCAGATTAGTGCGCATAGCGAAAATAGAGTGTCACCTCCTAGCAAAGAAATGAGGTGTGACATAGGCAAGTGATCGAGGGTTGGTCAAATTAAAGAGGTTTTTATATTCAATTTTGAAGTCAAGATTAAAAAAAATACAACATAATAGCAAATTGGAAATCAAAGACACATGGATCTCCTAAACACTATGCTATTAGTGGAGAACTATTTGCAAAATAAACTATCATACATTCAATTTTAAAAATGAACTTTACAATCCTTTATAAAAAAATATCAAATAAGACATAGTAGATTGGCACCTTAAAATTTATAGAAACATCACCAAGATTCTTAATGATAGAAAACAACCCAAAAACCATTAAAATAATTTTTATTTGTAGTGATAGGACAATTTTCATCTCTATAATTTGAATAAGACTTGTCCTTCTCACCTCAAATGTTAAATATACCATTGTTTCCTTGTTGCATAGTTTATCCAAAATGTAGTCACTCAAATAGAAAAGATGCTAGTCTATTTCTTTAAGAATAATCATTAAAGGGTGATGTATTTATTTTTTGAACTTACAAATTTACATAGGTCTCTTTTATTCTCAAAAGGCATCCCCAAAATATCAACAAAAGCTTGCCCTTTCATGGTCAATTTCATATACCTAGTAGCATCCCATGGATAGTTTTCAATGATATCCCAACTAAAAAATTACTTTAAGGCCATCACTAACACAAGATAAAAGAATTTGTAAGGTTTCAAGCTTAGAAGTGTGAATTTTCAAGTGACATTCAAATTTTAAAAGCATAAAATGTTGAGTGAATAATTTATCTATTCACTATAGCTGCTTGTGTACTTAGGTTGATGAGGTTAGACAACATCTTGTCTAACTTTAAATGTGTAACCTTTTAGGCCTCTAGAGGTTACCTAAGTGTTTGGTAAACCTCATGTGCATATATTTGGAGGTTGGAAGACTTTCCATCTCACCTCAAAGGTCACTTTTGTAGCCATTCAACATTGTCACCAAGGTCAAGATGACAAGGTCAAATAGGTTGTTGGTTTGCATATTGCAAGTGATCCAAAGGTTGAAACCTATAGGACACTTGTCTACTAATTTATGCCACATCATGGGGCACTTGTCAATCCACATAATAGGTGGATTCCTTCTTCCTTGCCTATATATGCAAGGTCATATTATACATTTTAATCAACTATTTTATCAATCTCTTTGATAATGTGAATTAGGCTTGTTGTGTGCAAGTGTTTTTGTGAAAGCACAATTATTTTGTTGTTATGATCTTGATAGAAATCCTAACATTGTATCATAGCCATTCATCCAAACCCTTCCCAAAATATTGCATCAAGCCTAACTAGAGTTCCATGTAATTTGATTTGCATGTAAAAATGGTCTTTACATGGGCGTAATTATTTGTGGATCAACTGAAGTGTTGAGTTAGGATTGCTCTGAGCATCTAGATGTGTTAAGGGTTGATCAAGGTGGGAAATTGCAAGAATTTTGGCCTATTGCAACTCGTGGTGTTTTTGGGTTTGTTCATTGCATTTGGAAAATCACACAAAAAACTTACAAGAAAGAGCCAGGTCTTTCTATACACTAAGCAACCATCAATTCTCTGTTTTGGGCTCCCATCATAGATGGATTCAATGCCCATTGACCATAATAAAGTCATCTCTAACTCTTCAACATTTCTTTGGTCACATGTTTTCAACATCCATGTGTGTTGATAGAGGAAGAAATCTCCAAATAGCAACCTAAACAGCCTTAATCATTGTGTTTAAGGAGTTGAACTATATTATTCTAGATGTAGCCTACACAACAATTTGGTTTAGGTTTCATTCACAAGCCAATGTGATAGAGCAGAGACTATGATAGCATTATAGATCAAGCGACTCCACCTCAATCAACCTTCACACTTTTAGCAATGATAACTTATCTATGACACAAGCAATAAAGATTGTGCATCATTTTTGTGGCCTACTTCTACATCAACAGTCATCTTAATATAATCACAACCTCTTGAAGTCTTCAACTCCACCACATACTTGCATATGATAGATTTAGTATAAACCAAGGATGACATAGAAGTACTGGTGGAGAAGGGGAGCCTCTTGCAAATTAGTGTGCATAGCAAAAATACAGTGTCACCTCCTAGTAGACAAATGAGGTGTTACATAGGCAAGCGATTAAGGGTTGGTTATTTAAAGAGGATTCAACTTCCTCATGACATCAATCCACTTTTTGAAGTATTTTCCTATACATCTCTCCTATGGCTAGCAAAATTCCCACACCATTGCTATTTGGGTGATATTCCAAAAGAATAATCCTAATTGTGTTGTATGTAGTTTGAAATTTGTTATTATTTACAACATTTTTCATTTTAATTTGTCCAATGGTTCCCAAAAGAATTGGTCAAACCCCCTATCTTAAGTGTGGTGATCTATTAATTCTTTAGCCTTTTATGCTTATGCTAATCATTAGAAGTAAGATAAACTTGATAAAGTTAATTATCTAGTAATCTCAAGTCTTGTTAAGGGGTAGTTTTTTTTGTTTTTTCATAATTGGGAAAGGGGGGTCTTTTATTGTTTTACAATAATTTGCAAATGGAAAAGGGGGCTTTTCTTTATCTTTTTTTGTAACTTCTTCTAGGTTTGAAAGGCATACTAAATCTATCTTCATTATCTACCTCATGACAAAAATTTGTAAGGACTCAAAACAACAAATAATTTTGTAAATTCACTCATATAAAGTGCCACAACAAATGAATATGTGTTCCTTAGGGAGGAAATTTTCTACTTACACTAAATTATTAAGTATAATGGGGGGTTATGTAGAGCCTTGATTAGCCATCACAATAATGGATCCTCATTATTCTCATGAAATGTGTGTGTTGCCATGATTTTCCATCACAACAATGTATCCTCGTGATTCTTGCCTGAAGCATGTTTGCCTATATGCACATTTTTTAAAGTTTCTTGTACATCTTTTGGACCTAATTCCGAGTCTAAATTTTTTGCATACTTTTGTGCCTAATTTCTGTTAGTTTGCTTATACCTTTTAGCATTAAGAGGATATTATGACAATGTTATGCTAATATTTATTTTAATAGAGCAACTTCTTTCAATGGGGAAATGGACGAACCTTCTACTTTCAAGGGTCTCATAGACCTTCTATCTTTATCTCTCAAATGGGGGATTATTTCAACAAATCATGTTTTGTGAGATTCTAGTACTCTAGAATCAAAGTACTACTCTTATTTTTTACTTCACAAAGTTTGATTGTCTTTTTGTATTCATGGTTGAGTAGTGTTCTATATGTCCAATCATGCAATGTTTTGTATCTATTATCTTGATCTCCAGTTCTTGGAGGTTCATTGATTCTAGCAAACACCACTTCATCTTCAGCAGAGTTTACAACTTTGACATGCTTGAGGAATTCTTCATCATTTTCCTAAGTTCATGGGGCATCCTTTTCAAGAGGTCTTATCCTTCTTCTTTTCTCTCTTTTGCAGGATTGTTTTTCCTGGTAGGTTTTTTATCTTTCTCTATTTATGAGAGATCATCATTGTAATCATTATACATGGGTACCTCACTAGGCCTCACAAATGGGACCCATTTCTTTGTACCTATTACACATTTCTGATCTCCCCAAGATCACTTAAAGGGGGGTGTTAAGAGTGAATAATTTATCTATTCACTATAGCTTAAGTGTACTTAGCTTGATGAGGTTAGATAACATCTTGTCTAACTAAATGTGCAGCCTTTTAGGCCTCTAGGGGTTGCCTAGTTGTTTAGTAAACCTCATGTGCATACCTTTTCTATCTCACCTCAAATGTCATTTTTGTAGTCATTCAACACTTGTCACCAAGATTGATGACTTGGTCAAATAGGTTGTTGGTTTGCACATTCCAAGTGATCCAAAGGTTGAAACCTATAAAACACTTGCCTACTTATTTATGCCACATCATGGGGCACTTGCCAATCCACATGATAGGTGGATTGCCTCTTCCTTACCTATATATGCAAATTCATATTGTACATTTGAATCAACTATTTTATCAATCTCTTTGAAAATGTCAACAGGCTTAATGTGTGAGTGTTTTAATAGAGCACAAGATTTTTTATATTATGATCTTGTTCGAAATCCATACAAAAAATACCTCTTGTGGTTCTCTAATGAGAACATACAAGAGAAAATACCTAAACATGCCTTAAAAACCTATGAAATATGAAATTTGCATGTATTTATTTTTCTTTTCAAGAGCTCCTCTTGAAACTAAGACATGGTTACTCATTGGAAAATGGTGTAGGAGCACATGAGTGGACAAGCAATCAACACCAACCAAAAATACTGTTGATTTTGTTTTCACATTTTGATGTGTTTTTGTTTCATGATGTTGTTGTAGCTAATACTCTAACCGACATGGTCTCAAATGTGGAAGCTTAGACCTTGAAGAGTCTTGGACTCAAATTAAAGTTGGGGAAGTTAAACTTTATTGTGCATTTTCAGTTTCAAAAGCCAACGTGGGATCTTGGAAAACAAAACAACAATAGTGGAAGGAGGATCAACTAAAAAGGGGAGGCATTCACTTGGCATATGGAAGTTTCTAGGTCATTTGTGCAGAAATTAAAAACTCTGAGCGACCGAGTCAAGGGGAGGTTGATGTAATGATGCCATAATTTGGAAGAGGGGTTGACAATAAAAACTATATGTTTGTGTGAGAGTGTCATGCGGCCTAGGGAGAAGGAACAAAGGAATAGAGGAAGGGTCGATGGTATGGAAAATTAAGAGTTTGTGAGCAGTGCCATATTGTGGTTCGATCTGAACATAGGTGATAGTGGGAATTCATGCAAAGTCATGTAATAAAGATAAGTACCATAAAAGATAAAAACCAAAAAATGGGTCACGTGGAGTAGAGGATGAAAGGAGAAGTGAAAGGTCGCAGCTCTTAGCCAAAAAAATTAGATTTAGTGGTTGCCAATTTAACGAAACAACAATATTTTGAATATATGAAGAGGGTGATGCCACAGGGGAATGAAGAGTTTCCAATTAAAATGAAATGGAACCCAATTGATCAAGGTAGTATGACAAAGCCACAAACCAATCGTAGAAAATTGGGAAAGAACAATGCCTTTGAGACAAGAAGATGACTATGGCAAACTGGAATAGGAGTCCACAATTAGAAAAATGTGCATAGAAGAACAAAGGAGTGGCACCATGCTTAAGGGAAGACAATTAAGGGCATTTTGACAGAAACTAAAAATAGGGGACGATGTGTGATGAATTATTGGAGAGGTTGCATAGTATATTGAACCAATGGAAATGTATGCAGAGTTGAGTTTGCAAAGACCTGGACTGAAGGCCTAAGAACATGGGTATGTGAGTTGAGGAAGGTCTTTGAATACCTTATGTATTTTTCTTGATTTAATTAATAAAATTTATTATATTTTCTGCAACTCTGTATTGTGTTGGGGTAGAGCATTTCCCATACAATGTGTGATTGATATTTTGTGAGTTAAAATTCACTTATTTGAATTTGTGAAAGAGCGAGACCCCTCTTGCATCAAAAAACCTAATTTTGATTTGATCTTCATCAAAGCATGCCTTGAAATACTACACAAGCTTTACATAAATAGCACTCTATATTAATTACTTGGTAACCATTTCCTTTCCCTTTTAAAATTTAAAATATTGACTCTTTGGCTAACTAGTTTGAACCTAAGCATTTATCAAGGGTATAGATTCATCATATATATTACTTAGATCAATCCACATGGAATTGATGTGTTGTTCTTTAAAATGGGTTAAGTTGTGATCACATTAGCATAGGTTAGCAATTGAAACCACACATTAGAAAAGGTAACTTTTGAATCTCATTAATTTTTAGAATAGTTCTTTAAAGTATTTTTATGAAGATTTTTAAATCATACATAAGATTGTTTTACTACTCAAAATAAGAATATCATCCTTAAATTATTTTGGTTTTGTTTTATCTTTGAAAAGATGAAATATGATTCAAAATGTATTTATGAGAACAAATTACTTGATCTCATGATTTTATCTTTTTTAGCTTATAACTAGAATAGTGGAGGGACCTACTTAGCCAATTATTGATTTATAACACATAGCCATGGGCTTCTATTATCAATAAAAGGGTTTACATAATTATTCTAGGTGTACTCCCTAATGTGGATCAATTTACCTTACTATCCCAAATAAGAACGTGCATATCACCACACTATATCATGAGAAAACTCTGTTCAATATAGTTCAGTTGATGGTATATACCATTGTGTCGGATCAAGGATTAGGAGATGGATGATTCACCATTCTAGCTAGCCTAGAGATCTAAAAATATTGGTAATTAATCACCTGATATATAGGAAGAAAACACTTAAGGGAAACACGCTTACCATTAGCAAGTCAAACACTTAGATATATCATCAAAGGTAGTGGAAATAGAAGTATTTTTTTTACTTTTACTTAGATAAATATAAATTAGGTCACCATGAAAATATAAGAACAAAATTTCTCAAAGAAAAATGTAGTGAAAACCCATAATAGGAAAGAAATAAATTAATGAACCAATGATATGAAGGTCTAACATAGGAATCAACTAGAATCATAATAAGGTTAACTTATATCAGTGGTCAACACATTACACATTATTTCATGGTTATAAGATCATAGCATCAACATCTACATCAGTAAAATTAGATTAGGCATTTGTATGGTTGTTTAAAATATCTTTGAACCTATAAAAAGCATTGAATCAATCCAAGGGTGTGACCAAGGATAAATGAATGGATCAATTAGTCTCATGTTCCTAACACAAAAACCTCTATAGCTGTTTATTGACACCACCATATTCAAAGAGCTAAGGAGAACACATTTCTAACAATATAAATTATAAGGTTATATCTTTAGAAGAAGGTTGAATATGTTAAAAAGTTTCAAATTCATAAAGTTACAAAGATAAAATTTGTATATACACAAATGAACCAAATTATAGCCTGCTATATTTTGCAATCTTCAAAGATCATCTTTAACACAAGCCAAATTGTTGAATATAATGACAAACCACAAAAAAATATCTATAATAGAGTACTCTTCATCAAACCCTAGAGCTAAGTATTAGAATCCTCTTTATTAGCTCTATGCTTATTTGTTAACATATTTAAGTAATTATTTATATTGTAATTATTAATTATATAGAATTAGTTATTTTTATTCTAGACTAACTAATTTAACTTATAGCTAAATTGAATGAGAAATATTTATTTTTCATACATAAATTGATGAACTCAAATTATCTTGGATCCTCTAAGATTTTTGCATTCTAAGTTTTTATTTTTTAATTTAATACTTAGATCTATATTTTTTTATTTTTATATCATATAATAAAATTGTGAATATCATAATGTCCCCCATGTTTGTTAATTATGATTTTTCCTGCTCCTCTCATGATGATGTGTTAGGCAATGATTGCATTTCCATGTTGAATCGTCATTTTATTTATTATCGATGTCTCCTTGTTAGGCATATATTTTTTACAATACAAATACATTTTTAAGCATAAGTAGGATGATCTTTATGATGTTTACAAATACACATGATTTAATGTCTTTCTTTTCTTTTTAGTATGTATGATATAAAACTATTTTCTTTGTATATGATGTATTAATCTTTATCATGATATGATATGTTCTTAGGCATTTACTCCTCATTATATCATTGTATTTGTTCTTATGTAATATAATTGGGTATACTTATTAGTGAATGGCTAGGGGACAAAAAGTAATATCAAATTAGCCTTTACCATCTAGTGATCTAGTCTTGCCTCCACCTAAGTTGCTAACAAAAGTACATAAAGAATATGATTTGGTTGATAAAATTAACATCACTCTACTAGAAATTTAGTTTTTATGTAATATAGAGCTAAGGTATATAGAGAGGTTTTGAATAAAGCTTTATAAAAGATCAACATACCATCAAACGTCAATCCTATGGAGGCTTCCATCAATCCAGAGCATATCATATGGTTCTAGGAAGTTATTTGGGCCACATGAACTATATATCCCTATAGTTAATAATCAATATTTATAATTATTTATTATAACTAAATTTTAAGAATAAAATATCAAAAGGACTCTGGTAGACAATGAATCCAAATTGATTTTGAACACATGTAGCTAAGTAATTTTTAATCAAATCAATGTAGATTCAACAAGTATACAAAAAATAAAGGTCGATATTAAAGGATTGCAAGAATTGCTTGTTGTCTTACACTTGGACCACTAACCATTGATTCATTATTTAATGTGTTGATAAGAAGTTAGTGTGAAATATTCTTTGGGGGAATACCTAGATATGTGCTATCAAAACAATCCCCTTTACACTTCATTAGTCCTTAAAGTTTATTCATAGAAGTAAGAGGCATGTGGTACATGTAGATAACAATCCTTGTAAGTTTTTTTAATTGGCTGAAACAAAAAGAACTACTATTTAACCTACTATATTTTTTACATATCTATCACCAAAGAAAGATTTTGAATTCCTTCATTGAAGCTTTATATTGATCCTAAGAATAATTGGGTCCCTCTAGATCTTACACTTTCTATTGAGGAATTTAAAGAGAATGTTAATTATTTTAATAATTAACCTCTATGTACATGGATTCTCATTCATACATATGGTCAACCTACGCCATCCTCATGTGATGCTATTAGAAAATAATTCCTAAGCTCTTGTGGTAGTGGAGCTGAGATGGATTTTGATGAATCTTATACTTTATCATTTTCACTATATAACTAATATCATCAAGGAATTTATATATGTCAAAGGTTTGGTTGACATACAAAATTAGAAACTAATCAATTAAAATTATAATAAAAATAATTTATGTTATCATTGTAATCTTGTACATCATGATTTGATTGATTATTATTCACTTGATTTTCTTAGAAATACTATATAAATTTTTTAATGATGAATCTTTTGAAAATAATGAGTGTATATGAGGACTCACCTAGATTTTAGCATGATAAAGGTTTCTTATATGCTAGATTTATGCTTGTGTTTATTTTTGCTAAACCTTACCTTCTACTATTGATTATTTTTAATTACTTTAAACTTACCTACCTACCAAGCCCTTTATTGACGATTAAATTACTTTAGGAGTTGAGCGCACCATGTATGTGAAAATGGATAAGATGGACAAAATAAAAGCTTTTAAATTGGTATGTTTTCATATTCTTATATGAAAGGATTTTTTATTAAATGGAAAGAGATATATTAGGGCTCTCACCAATAGATTTTCATTATATTGAAGGATCGAGACTCTTAGAAAATTATTTTCCAAAAAATTATTCATTTAATAAATTATGATAAATAACCATATTCAACAAACAATATTATTGAACCTAGTTTCTACATAAAGTCCAATACCTATCCAGATAAAATTATAGTTTTACCTAGAATTCATATTTCAAAATGATCTAAAATTTCACTAGGTACATTCATATTCACCAAACATGGGCTTATCATGATGGTAAAAATAATAGACATAATACCACATCAAACCACTACCTGCAACTGACATCATCACAATAAATTTTAATACTAAGAACATGCTTCAAAATAAGAGGTTTCTATTGGCACAAGATAATGCTCCACTACAACCTCTCATTTCTACTTCTTTTAGAAGTTCCTTTTCCCTACCTTGTATGCTTCCAAAATTGAGCTTATAATGATTTTACTTACATTAATATGTTCAATTTAAAACAATCATAGGGAGTTACCTCAAAGTTCACACAAAACAACCATATGAACCATGGTGATGACCTAATAAAAATAACTTAAAAATTGATTACATTAGATACCCTAACTTCATTAATCGACTATCCAAATACTTAGTGACATAGTGCCACAGCTTTGATTATAATCATAGGTAGAACTATTCTCTTTAAATAGAGTCACTAAACTAATGTCCTATTAAGTACAATCCATGTTTGAATAAATCCACACATCTTAAATATAGGAATGAAATCACTATTAAATTTTTAGTTCAATTATAGGAATTAAATCACTCTAAGGCATATATACAATGCAAGCATTAATATTCTAACACCCCCCCCTTGATGTTAAATTGGAAGATTTATAACATTTTCAATGTAACATACATAGTACATCAACACTTATGTTAATGCCATGATAGAAATTACCCTTCATGATAAGCTCTTCCAAAAACAACTACTACCAAGACTTGATGAACATACTCTCCACTGATGGTTTGTTGAAGATATTTTCTACTTCATCCTATAGATCTCAACAGGGCTAATGAAAATGTTATAAAGCTCCAACAATTCACATAAGGTCTTGTGATACTTGATCTTAATTATCTTACTCTTCACATAAATATAGGATTATTGGAAATCTAAAGTTAATTCTCACAAAAAATCATATGCATGTATTTTAGAACATGCAAGTGATCTGACATCTCACATAACCACACTTCATTTAATGCTTGACCTAGTCCAATATATTTTACTTTTATTGTTGATTTTGAAACACTATTTTTTCTTCTTGAAGACCTCAAGATCAACAAAAATAAACCTCCTATTATTGGGAGCTCCTTTCCAATCTAGATCTTCTACCTTGAAGACCTTGAAAGCAGAAAACACCTCATCCTTCTTATTCAAAAAGTAAATCCAATTCTTTTAGATGATAAAGTCATCAATGAAGACCAAAATATACTTTAAACCATTATTATTCTACCAACTCAACTTTATTTGATGCTCTCTATATACTAATCTTATGGAAGGGTTCTCAATGATAGGTAAATGGATGTTTATAATTTTACTATCTTGTATATTAAACCTCTCCAAAATAGTTTTAATGTATTTCCTCTTGTTCAATCATAGCTTTTTGTTAGCTGCATATTTTTTGATTTCTACAAAGAACATTTTAATTTATAAACTATATATTCTTTCCACTTAAGCTCATACTTTTCAAGTTATTTCATATATATTCTCTCTTTTCAAGTTATTTCATATATATTTCCTCTTATAAATTTACATAAAAGAATGCAATTTGGGCATCCATTTGTTCTTGTTAACTTATTTTAATTGTCAAATTTAAGTAAGTTTTAAAAGGGTGATTACAAGGGTGATTTGATAATTATGTTGAAGGCGTGTCCTATTTGAGCTTTTGAAGCTCTTTTTGTCCATCGACCACTGCAAAATATGGAGGGGGGAGGGTTGAAGGTTGACGCATTTGCAATTGTTGATTGTTGAAAGGAGGCAATATCAACTTTCCAGCCAAAATATTTGATTTTTGAAAGGAGGCAATATTTTATGTTGCATAATTTATTATGGATGGGGAGGTAGGCGGTGATTTAGGCGGTGCAAGGGTTTTGTATGTCTACTTGCAAGACTGTGCAGTTCTTCTCATTGGCACCATTGATTGCTCAACAAAAATTGTGCAAAAACTTCAAATGAGAGCTTATCATCTATTGAAAACCTCTGCTTCAAGAGCTTCATAGATAGGATTAATGTAATTTTGGTCTTAAGGTAATAATACAAAATTTTACTTTCCCCTCTTTTTAGTGTTTATTGAGCTTTAATAAGCATACTCTAAAACCTTGTCGATATCTTATTTTTAGGCTATAGCTCGCAAAATTGGAGAAGTGAAAGGTCAATACCAATGAGGAAGAGTTTGGAGGAGCGAAAACCAATAGTAGGCGGAAAGCAACAAAAAATGTTGACAACACAACAAGGTATGTTCCAAATGTTTGATTTTAGCCTTAAAGAGCTCGTCCATAAATTCCATGCTTCCCACCATAGGATAAATTTGAATAAATGTGTCTTAGTGTGATTGAATAGCAAACATCCAACTGATACTTGTATTGTTTGTTCTCCTATTTTTCATGTCTGTTATTCATTGCTAGGGTTCACATTCAGGTTTTTTTAGGGTTTGATAAGGTAAGGTTTTCTTCTATTTATTTTCCGTTGTTTCAAATTCAAAAATAGTGTGTGAGAGCTCATGTTTGGCCTCAATTACTTGGGCTATATCACTTGATGAAAGATGCCCATATGATTTACTTGAGGTCTATGGACAAAGGAAAGTTCCCCGTAATGGTTTCAATAAATGTTCTGGTTGATTCCCTTTGCAGTGTGGCAAAGATCCCAAAGGTTGTTGAAATCTTACGGTCTCTTCCTCACAGGGAGCAAAAGCATGGTTTGAAAGTGCATTTTACTATAGTTTAGGCACTCTGCAAAAACCAACAGAGAGAGCCATGGAATTTCTTGAAGAGATGACTAGAAGGCGAATTACACTTGATATATATGCCCTTAATGTAATCATGGCCAGCTTTGCCAGGGCAGGAAAGATGCAGGAAGCTTGTGATATCTTTTCAAAAGCTAAGGAGGCTAAGATAAAATTTCCTTTCATAACGTACAAGATATTGATAGATGGATTTTGTAGATTGGGTGACCCTAAAACTTCCCATCAGTATTTCTTTGAGCTAAAAAAGAGTGGTTGTCCTCCTAACATGGAATCTACTCCAATTTGTTAAGTTTCAAAAGTGACACCTTTGTATATGGGTTTCTCTGAGGGGTTCCTTCATCTATTATCCCTCAACAAGAATAAGTTTGGAAAGTCTAGGTTTAGAATAAGTTACAAATTTAGATTGAATTTTTTTTTTCTGTATATATAGTGCTTCCACCTCATCTTTCTAGTCAAGGAACTTGAAGCATGTTGTATTCATGGTTGTAGTGTTAACACAGATTGCTATTTCGATATATGGTGTTACAATTTTATGACTTTTGAAATTAAAGGCTATCAGTAATTATATATCCATTTGCATTTGTTGTGGGTTTGTGTAAACCCCGTTTTGAATTGCCATCAAGCTAGAAAGTCCCTCAGTTTGATGGTCATGTCAACAGTTCAAACATCTATTATTTTTTTTCTTCCAAATTTCAGTATTTTTAGTTTACATCCACAAACCCCAGAAAACATCAATTCTGCAACATGTAGTTAAAAGCTTTTTTTCCCTTTGTCTTTGCTAGTCTCAATTTTCAGCCTGATGTATTTTTGGTATAGTTTGATGCAGAATTAATTTGACTAACTTTAGTGTTGCCACACAACAAATACCCATATTGGAATTGTTCAACAGACAGTGCTATTCTGTGTAATTGCAGATGTTATCATCTATGCCTTGAATCTAATGCAATATCTTTCAAGTTTTCCTATTTTTTACATATCTATACTTATATGTAGAAAAAGGATTCATTCATTAGATACAAGGCAATTAGAAGTGATTCGAATTAAATATATTATACATATTATATGTTTTCATATTATTGTTTCTTTTAATATAGAATGAAATATATCAGGACTTTGTATCATCCCATCCCTATTTATTTCTCGATCATGTGTTCATTGATGTATATCTATGTTGTATCATTAAAGTGATTAAACATTACCAAAACAAGTTACAATTGTTTACCATAGGTTGGGACTCTCTTTTCCTTGTCCTTGCCCTTGCCTGTGCACAATCATAGCTATTTTGGGCATTTGCTTTGAGTGTTAGCAGTTTTCCTGATGGATTCTTATTCTATGTATGTGTTTTTCCTTAAGACAATGATTTTTTATCTATATTTTTGGATAGAAATAATTTACATCAAACAACTCCAAGCTATTTTCTTTCATAAAAGACAACTAAGCACTCCTTCAGGAAAACTTCAAAATTGTGTATTTCATTTAAAATCCTTTCACATTACATTACCGTCAAAGTACATAGCCCATGTTGTTGCTGGCGATATTCTTTACTTTGTCAAATGCCCCTGTTTTTGCTTCAACATATTCTTTATAGGGGAATGCATATAAATATCCTATTGCAGCAATGGCCATCTCAATAAAGATAATGAAGTTTTGAACATCAACAGCCTCTTCTGCACATTTTATTTTATCAGTGCAGATTTTATGAATTACCAAGGATTATTACTGCACGTACTTGATTTTAGCATAGCTGCATGTTACTTATAAATGGGTATCACGTTATAGTTTTTAATTTATTTTCTAATGCATTTGTTTGAGACATGAGATATAATGGTTGTCCGTTTGTGCAATTTTGCATTCACTTACAAAATGGGAAAAGAAAAAATTGCATTTATTCGTATATTGTCAAATTCTAAACTAAATACATCATGCAGTTCATTAATGCATTTTCTCAATTTTATGTTATATACCAAATACAATGATATGCTTTGCAAAACATCAAACCAAAAACTCTCCCTAATTGACCTTTCACAACTCTTCGGTGTACCTATTGCAAACCAAGGTGCCATTGCTAGTTTATATTCACTTGGAAAACTAGAGTATAGCATATATGAAGAGAGAGCCCCATGTAAATCAAGCAAAAAGAACGCTGAGATTACGTGGCACGTAGAGCAGCCAAAGGACTTTGTGAGAGGTCTATGAAAATAGGCAGAAAAACCTAAATTTGAATGCCATGCGATATGGATAGCAGCAGGTATATGTTTCCATGTGTTACAGGAAACAGTGATTCTTATAAGGGTTTTGTCATTATTTGAAAGAACAGAGTGTCTAACTTGGATGCCTATTTTGAAACGACTACAGCACCAGATGTTATGAAAATGAAATAGTCATAGCATTTTTATTTTCTTTCTCAAAATTAAGAAGACATTTTGGCAATCGATCTCACAGTTTGGATATTGTGAACTAAAACTCTCACAATTTTTCTTTGTTTGAGCCATGAAACAGTGATAGCTGTGTATGAACAGAATGGATTGGGTAAGGAGGTGTTTTTTAATTTTAATGAGATGCTCTTGGCAAATTTGAGAAATAGATTTAGTGACTCTGGAGTCTTCAATTCAAGCATACACCTGCTCAGGTATTTTGCAGAAGGGAAATTATATATTCATGATTACATAGTTCAGAACTGGGAAAGGTACTGCATATTTTGACAAGCATTTGGTCTCTGGTTCTTTTGATTTCCATCCAATAGAGGTCGAACCCCAAACGATGGAAAAGGAATAGAGGAAAGGCAGAGAGTTGAGAGGAGAGATGTTGTTTGTCGAGTTTAAAAACTATGCCTATTCCAATATGATCTATCCCAGTGGAATTTAGAGCGGTATCCAAATGCAAATGATAGAAATCACAATTAAGCGGGGATTACTTGGATATGTATGTTTTCCTTGGAAGTTTTATATTGTGTTGTGACAGCTTATATAAATAAAGGAAAATAGTGAGAAATGTACCCGACATGTGTTGTTTTATGTAAAATATACAATATTGGAAGTATTGCTAGAAACTCTATGGAAAGAGCAATGAATCGGTACCAACACCTTGGCTTTCTTGGAGCAGGGCATAGACTCGGTGGTAGAAGACACAATATGGGAACTGCAGGCTAGGCACGTCCCTTGATAATGCAATAAAGATGAAAGAAGTGGATAATGGAAAACTCATCAAAAGGCAGTGAGGAGATAGCAATCAGCCTTAGTATGACAATGGTAAGTCTGCATACACACAGTATAGCAAGGATGATATGGTGACCTCCTTCAATTAAGAAAGGGCAGTGATAGCACTTGTGTTTTTGTGTTTCTGTAAGAAAAGACAGTCATCAGAGTGTTTGATGTAGTGAATAACAGCCAAAGAAGAAAGCAAGCAGATTTTATAGTGCATGAAGACTATCACAGACTTGATGCTTCATTTGGTCAGTGTTAGTCCTTTTCTCATAGTCACTATGGAAAATTGCATGCACAGATGGCAATACCTTACATATAGAAGAGTTCAGTCCAGGAAAACAAAGCACTTTGGTGTTGGTAGTGATCATTGGTTTCAGATAAGAACAATACTAATTGGTCTTCTGCAGCATATTGATCAATATGGAGTTTCTTTATCTGCATGAGGTTCATGATAATTTTAAGGGACAAAGTCAATAGGTCATAGGTTATGATCTCGTGGAAATTAATGGACTGTCATGACAATAAAGACAATGGCAAGATGTGGCAGAGTACATAGTTGCAGGTCTGTGAGAGGCTTACAGTAGCAGTTCTCATGAGGGAAGATGCACAGGATTTTGGAGGTAATTTTGAGCAGATGTAAATTCTGATGATTAACTTGATTATGAGCAGCACTCTCCGAGGTAGCAGTCACAATTGAATGCTAAGGAGATTCATGAAGGGCGATGGTTGATGTTAAAGGGGCAGATTAAGGACTGTATATAAGCAGGTAATAAAAACATAGCCATCATGGTACGGTACCATGGATTGTCAACCTATAGATGTTTAATGACAGTTATTATAATCTATGATTTGGGATGGTCATGGACAGTGGCAAGGTCAAATCCTGAATAATATCCTACGCCCTTCCAAGGTAGTTAGTTGTTTTCATGGTTATTCACATGTCCTATGAATCTGGAAGGGTTAGTCTTGGCAGTTTGGAGGAGTTAAAGATAGTAGCAAGCATATAGGGATCAGGTGAACAGTTGGAACAGCAGTAGCAAGCATATAGGAGTCTTTTGACAGTTTATAAAGCAGGTTGAAGAGGTCAAAAGGTCAAAAGGTCAATGTCCCTTAACTTAAAGAAGAAAAAGCAGTTTTTGAGAGCTAAAATGAGGAAGCTGTCAAGTGAAGGAAAGTGGCCATTCAATGATCTTTAAGACTGTTTTATTTTTCTCTCCAACGTAGGATGTATTAAAGGAAAATTAACTTCAAAACTCTTTTCATTCTCATGCTACATTGTAACTCATTTTGGAGTTCTTTCAGCTGGAGACAGCAGTGTAACGTTTTTTACAGACTTGTGCTCAACTGTATTTTTACCTTTCAATCAATAAAATCAAGCTATTTTTCCTTCTCAATATTGGATATTGTATGATAACATAAAATTATTGATATTTCCTTGTGATGATAATGTTTATCCTTGGTTCTAGTGTAGTTTCTCATTGCCTTTATGCAAAGTGCATGTTTGTGCAGGTCATTGTTTGTGTTCCACTAGTTCTATGCAGGATTAAGCTATGAAGTCAAACATTTGAGCCTCTAGGAAGGTCATTTGTTGTTCCTCTTGAGTTTTACCATAAACTTCAAAGCCTCTCTATGAAATACTTATGCAAAACATGTCAAAACTGAGTTGTGTATGCTGTAGGGAGTTTTATTGATCACATTGTGCGTCAAAACAGTGGTACAAATCTTTAATATTTGGTGCATCATCATAGGAATTAGTTTTCAGTTTATGTTTCCTACTTACTTTTTCCTCTACAAAACATTAGAGTAGTTAATAAGGTGAGTACCATAAGAGCCAAATTAGAGGATCTTTTCTGCCTTAGGTAACCCACAACCTAGAAAATTTCAAATGTTTCACCAATCGGCTGGGTTTACTCAACAAGGGTACACTATTAGAAGGCAACAATTCTAATTCAAGATAAAATGTAGTATCAATCAAGAAAATATAAATCTAATAGAATCCAATTTTTCTATATAGAGAAAATGTCACTAAAATCTATTCCCTCAATATAGAAATATTCTTTTACCACCAAATTTGCATTGTACCTCTGAAATGTATCATCTACCCTAAACGTCTTTTATACACTCATTTACAACCAATAGGACTTTTTCCTTTAAGTAGATAAACCAAATTCTAAAGCTCACATAAGTTTTTGGGGTTAGCATCTCTTCCTTCATGGCCTTCTTGGAAGACTTGTTTTCTTTAGAAGAGAGAGATTCCTTCATGGATTTAGTTTATTATTAGTATAAGATAAAGAAGATAAAGAAAAAACTAGAATAGAATTTAGGTGGACTCTACATGTTTGATTTTTTATGCCATCTTGTCGACCCCCTCACCAATGATGGAGCATGTGCATCTTCAATAGTATAAATCCATCCTTCTTTAGAACATGGATTTGATCTTTTCTTCCAAGTTTTCCTCATCTCTATCCTCAATATATTATTCCTATCTACTATTAAGCATCTTCTTGCTCTTTTTTGTCCTCAAGATACATCTTATTACTTTGTGATTTCTTTGACTATTCTTTCTTGAGGAAAACTCAAAGCTCTTTAAGAATATTCCTTGAATACATAATTTTACTGTTAAAGAATTCCAAAGGTTACTTCTTTTACATTTTCAACACCCTAAGAAAATACATTTCTTAGCTTTAAAATTCAACTTAGATCATTTTTCCTTGGGCACATGAATAAATGTGTCACAATAAAATAACCTGAGCTTTCAAATAATAGGATTTTTACATGTCCACATTTAGATGGTTTTTTTGTCCTTAAAAGTAGAATTAAGAGACATATTTATAGAAATCCAAAACTTTTGTTCTATTAACATACTTTAAATACTCTATTCATTTGTTATATTCATCCTTTCAACTACCACATTTTTTTCTAATGTATATGGTGCAGTTCTTTTGTTTTAGAATTGTAGCATGTTTATAGAATTAATCTAGTTCCTTATCTTTTCCAATATTTAGCCTCTATGCTTATTTTTATATGTACATTTTTCCACGAGTATTTTAAATTCTCTATATTTTCTAAGAAAATCAAATTTATACTCAGGAAAATTAATCTATATTTCTTTAGAGTAATCATATATAAAAGAGATATAGTACTAATTTTTACTAATGCAATGGATATTCATAGGATAAAACACATCTCTATGAACCAATTATAAAACATCAATTTCCTTAGTACTACTAAAAAAAAAACTTAAATGTATCTTATTTACCAAACACCCTATTGACTCTCAAAAATGTAATTTCATATTTATTGAGGTAAAAATAATTCTAAAGGCCAAGAAAATATTCCATATTGAGGATAGGGCTAGAAATAATCAACAAAAGGAGGACAACTAAGGTTGAATACTTGATACTGGGAAATCTCTCCTTATTTAGGATTTGTTAGGCTAAGGGAGTGATCCTTGAAGTTATTGAAAGGAAAATTAAAGAGCTAAAATAAAAAATATAAAGATAACAACAAACATGCTCAATATACTATAAATCACTAAGATTTATGATGAGACTCGTGTATTAGTATTGGCTACAAATATATCTTTTTAAATGCCCAACAAGTAGATATAACACACTCTTACACATGAAACATAAGATAACATTGGTTTTGAATCTCTCCGAATGAATTCCCTTGATATGCACCTACACATGTGCAAGGATGGACTTAATGGCATGATCCTCTAAACATTTATTACTTTGAATGTGTTATGGAACTTTTTCCCAAAGTGAAAAATAATATTATTTACCTATTTTGATTAGAAAAGAGATAAAAGTAAAAGTCATATAAAACCATTAAGATTAAAAAGGGAAATATATATATATATATATATATCATTTCTATCTAATAACTTAATAAAAAGGTAATAGACTAAGTGATCTAAACAAAATGGAATAGCCCCCAATAAGTAAAATAGGAAATGTATCATTCAATACTAATTGTGATGTGAAAGAGTGTGATGGTTTAGAGACCTTCCTTTAAAATATTATATAAATATTTTATTTGAGACTTAAAAAGGGAATGAAGAAAGCTCAAGGAAGAAGGTCATTTGGTGGGTTATGGACATCAAAGAAGGGGCATACAAAGTGTTCCCAACATAGGGTATAGGGTAAACATGTAATTGTTCTAGCCAAGACTTTGTGTTAAGTAGTTTATCTATTGAACATGTTCAATATGTTGTGTTCCAAATAAAACTATTCTTCTTGGAATTTGCCATAGCTAAGAGGACAAAAACCATTGAATCTTCCATAGTGAGAGTAGCCATTCCAAAGAGTTGTCTCGTATATATACATACATATGCATATGCATGTATGTATGTATACATACATGCATGTATGTATATATACATACATACATATACTTAAAGAATAATCTCTCACTTAGAGAAATATCATTTACAGGTACTTGAAAGGATGCAGCTCCCTTCTCCCATGTCTACCCCAAGATAATATATCACTTTGTCTATGCTATTCTCTCTTCTGTGATATTGGATAGAACCAACAATACCCTTTGGCCCTCCACTTTTGTACAGATGAGATAACGTACCCGTAAATGACAGTTAAAACCAAGAAACTTACTAAACTAATACAAGGTATATTTTTCACAGAGCAAAAAGAATTCCATTAGCTAGAAAAGGAAAAAATCAAACAAAACGATCAAACAAAACGAAAATATACAAAATTGCTCACAGTTATCAGATGTCGAACTTGATGAAACAGTTCCCATGCTCACAGCTTATCAATTTTCAATCACATTTAAAAACAGTATAAACTAAGTTCTGACTCGTTTAAGTTGGCTTATCAAACATTAGCTCATCTAAACTTATATTAATTTCTTCAATAAAATCATTTATTAGTATTATTTCAAATGAATCATCTAAAAAAATCAAATTTTTTCATACACAAACCAAAATAACAAAATATATACTTGCTTGCAAACATTCAATCACCATGGAATTGACTCTGAGAGTTTTACGAGCAAACTTTTCATCTTTCCTCCACACATATCATCCCCTGTATCACGTGTCATATTCATAATACCATCAAAGAGAGCCTAACTCCAACTGCGGTTTGTGACCCAACTTGTAATGCAGTGCTATGGTTTCATATTAAGTATGAATTTAACCTTACTTACCGCTTATTAAATAAGGTTTTTGAAAACCTTAGCATGGGATTTTGAATATTTACCTTCGTAGAAGTTTCCTTTTTCTTCTGCTTACAACATAAGACCACCCCATCCACAATTACATGTATACACTCCTCCATTTTGTCATGCATCTCTTTCTCCAAATTCGGAATAAGCTGAAGCTGTAGTATTAGTTTGGCCAAAGCATTCATGGATTTCAGAAGTTGTGAACACTTACACTTCTTCTCTTTTATAATGTCCAATCTTTCAACAACAGCAGCCACCAGTAAAAATCCCACTTCAACCCAATGAGCATTTCCAAGCGCATTTAATACTGATATGGCTGTACCATGTTTATCACCAGAGTAGTCAGATATCTGTACAATGACTAATAAAAAAAATTATAAAGAAAATAAAAAAAATTCGTGGCAACACCTTCAGGAAAAACGATTTCAGGACATAAGTTACAGTTAAGAATAATTGTGATCCATGGAAGTGCTCCCGTTATGGGTTTTGAAAACAAAGGAGAGAAACATAGACATGGATGCAAAGTAGTACCTCGGTAGAAATTAGCTTTAACGTTTTTTGACGCTTCTTCCGAGAATTTGGCAACGTGGGATGCAGAGGGCAGCCCAGTTCGCACAGAAGCCAAATTGTCATCAGTGCTTGTTTGTTTCCCTTGCAACCAAAACCTCATCAATGAATGCTTGAATCGAATTTCTGAAAAGCAATATAATGAACATGGATACCAGAAAAGGCACGGTAAAAACAGAAGGCTTTTATCTTGTTGGTGTAGTGATCAAGAAGATCGTCAATATTGTTAACTAATGTTTGGAGCTAGTCTGGCGTGCTGAGAATGTGGTCGATGATCTGAGCCGGCGTAACAGATGATAGAGGGGAAGACATTCTTACGAATGTAAATGAGGTAATGGAAAATAGACGATCTGAGAGAATGAATTGTTGAGGGCAAATGAGCGGCCTCCAATGTCAGAGAAAGAAAGTGTGAAGAATAGAAGGTAGGGAATGTATTATGTAAAGCATGGCTGTAAATGAAAGCCCTTATCATTTTCCGAGCTGCTTGCAAGAAAGTACTGAACGCGTTTGGTCAGTGGAAAGAAATGGAGGGAATGATGAGCAATTCGTCACATGTCACAGATAAGCAAACGGACGGTTTCCTCCAAAAGCGGATTTGCCTTCTATCCCACGCAGAGGCCCACTGTTCCAAAATTTCTCTTGTTTCCCAGGCATGGGCCCACTAGGTACTTGACAGTCATGAATACTCCAAATCATGAGGAGGAAAATTGATGTACAGTTGTTGAAGTGGATCTTTAATTATCCAGTTGTCTAAGTAGGGGGTAATGTTGGCTATAAGTCAAATCTAATTTGTTCTTTCTCAAAAATAACAATGGTTGATTGTGGATGCATTTGTATATTTGTGAATCTTGTTTAATGTTTAGGATTTTAATAATGCCACTGTTTGTAATGTTGGCTATAAGTCAAACCTAATTTGTTCTTTCTCAAAAATAACAATGGTTGATTGTGGATGCATTTGTATATTTGTGAATCTTGTTTAATGTTTAGGATTTTAATAATGCCACTGTTTGTAATGTTGGCTATAAGTCAAATCTAATTTGTTCTTTCTCAAAAATAACAATGGTTGATTGTGGATGCATTTGTATATTTGTGAATCTTGTTTAATGTTTAGGATTTTAATAATGCCACGGTTTGTAATGTTGGCTATAAGTCAAATCTAATTTGTTCTTTATCAAAAATAACAATGGTTGATTGTGGATGCATTTGTATATTTGTGAATCTTGTTTAATGTTTAGGATTTTAATAATGCTACTGTTTGTATATATTACAAATAGAGTACATTTTGATTTCAAAGGGATGCAACAATACATGTATTTGCATATTCATATATGTGAGATATACAAATTGTTATGTTAGGTGATATTTATCTTACAAGTCTATGTCATTTTTATGTATTCATGTTTCTTCGAAAGTGTCTTTATATTTTGAAGAGGTCGTAAAAGTGAATTGTTCAATGTTTGGTAGGTCTTTAAATCAATACTCCTTGTTTTGAGCATAACCTTTTATGGGTTGTTACATCTCAATTTCACAATTTTTCATATTATGTCATTTAAATATGCATTTTAATTTTGATGTTAAAAATTTGAATGATGATCAAACAATTATATTTAAGTTAGATTTATTCCTAAGAAAGTGTATTAAACCCAATTTGACCCAACATTAGTTAAAGTTTTAGAGCTCCTAAACTCAATGGCTTAAGACCAAATCTTTAAGCATTGTAAGGCCACGTGTCATGCTAGTACAGCTCGACGAATGCCATACATATCACAAAGAAGCTCAACTGCGAGATTAGTTGGTTTCATTAATCGCAACTCCCACCCAAAAAGTCTCAATGCATAGCAGAAAATGTTGGTGCCATGTGGCAATCACACACTCCACCAACAAAAAGGCTAGCAATATATCCTTTCTTCAATTGATCAACTCTCCAAAAAGTCATATGTTGCATTTACACTGTTGAGAAAGACGCTACCCCCTTCCAAGCACTGCCATTGCAAGATTTGCTAGGTTTATTAGTGTGTCCTTCAAGTGGTAAAAAAAAAAATGTTGTTAGCATGTACCTTGCCCAACCACTCGTATACACCCAATATATAGTCAAGTTGGTTTAACTTAACCTAGTTTATGCCCTTGCTATCTTAGGACACAAACATGTGGCGACATCTAAGGCTATTTCTAGTGTGCTTTCATAATACAATTTGCTTTGGTTTTGAATCCCTATGAATTTATTCCTTTGATATCTACATACACATGTGCAAGGATAGACTTAGTGGCATGATCCTTTAAACATTTATTAGTTTAAATGTGTTATGGAACTTTTTTCCCAAAGTGAAAAATAATGTTATTTACCAATTTTGATTAGAAAAGAGATAAAAGTAAAATTCATATCAAACCCTTAAAAAATAATAAAGGGATAAAAAATAAATTATCATTTCTATCTAATAACTTAAAAAAAAAGGTAATAGACTAAGTGATAACAAAATGGAATAGCCCCAACAAGTAAAATAGGAAATTTATTATTCAATACTAATTGTGATGTGAATGAGTGTGATGGTTTAGAGACCATCCCTTAAAATATTATATGAATAATTTATTTGATACTTAAAAGGAGAATGGAGAAAGCTTAAGGAAGAAGGGCATTTGGTGGGTTATGGGCACACAAAGTGTTCTCAATTTAGGGTATAGGGTAAACATGTGATTGTTCTAGTCAAGACTTTGTGTTAAGTATTTTATTTATCGAACATGTTCAATATGTTGTGTTCTAAACAAAACTATTCTTCTTGGATTTTGTCATAGCTAAGAGGACCAAAATCATTGAATCTTCCTTAGTTAAAGTAGCCATTCCAAAGAGTTGTATCATATGTGCGTGTGTATATTTGCATCCTCATGACAAATAAATATTTTATATTTTAATAAATGATATTCAATTATCATTTTAAATAAGTAAATATTTATTATATTGATCATGTTATCAAAGTTAGAGTAAATAAATCTTTTATATTTTAAAAAAAAATTGATTAAAATACAAATTAAACTAATAAAATAAATTCTAAAAATTGAAACCATAAAGTTTAATATCAAAGCCTAAATCTAGAAAAAAATTTAATAAATTTAATCATTGTATTTATTAAATTTAAGTTTTAAATATTTATGAACGTAATAAATAGATTAAAAATTTGGTGATTAAATTATTAATTAGGAATAGGTATATTTGTTATTTAGTGAGTAATGGCTATACTTAGATTTAGAGTTGTGCTTATTGTTTAGATATGGTTTACTTATTATATTAAATAATAGTTTAGAAGTTTGTTTTTAAGAATTGAACTATATAACTTATTTAGACTTTAGATATGTTGTTATTATTTTGTTTAGTCCATATATTAAAAGATTTTTTTTATGGTAAAAGTTTATTACTTTGTTATTTTATTGTAAAATATAATATTTGATTTTAAATTAATATTAAAACACAACATATTAAACATGCTCAATACTTGAGTAGTATTTTTTATATTTTTTAATATTAACTTAAGATAAAATATATTGCATTGTTATTGTTAACTTAAGATAAAATTGACGCATGCTTCGATATTGGCAAGATGTGATGGTTTATAGGTGGCACTGTTGTTCTTGCCACCAAGGTTCAAACCCCATTGGGGTGGTATTGTTGAATGGTTGTATTCCAGTTCATAGTTTTGGTCAAAAGCGTTTACCCCTTGAATAAAGAAAAAAACTCAAGATAAAATTGACACTTGATATATTGCATTGTTATTATTATGACAAAGCTCTATAAATCTAATAATAAATATTTTTTAATTAATTATTTGAATAATAGTATTAATTCATAATATAATATAAGTTTTAAGCTCTTTATATATTGATTTTTTTAAATGGCATCATGGGGTATATTATTTTTAACTTTAATTATAAGTTGTTACATATAAAATAATCTTTTGATATTAGTAGTAAAAGTGGACTACATTTCGTAAAGTTCCTAAACTCTTATACAAAAAGACATAAAAAGTTAAAGGCATGATGGCAAAAAAAAATATTGGCTCCATGATGGGTGAAGATTAAGAGGAAGAAATAATAGAAAAAAATTGCAATGATAGTATATCATCAAAAAGCAAAAATAATAAAAAAATTATTTGGTAGAAAACTCATTTTACCCATTGTGAGCTTCCCATTGTTCCATAAGGAAACCCAAATGGTCCTCCACAACACATTATCTAGGTCAATGACCACTACCTCCCTTTACATCTATTCAAGTCGAGTCCTTTTGCTTAGACCATCCATTGCAATAGCTTAATCTTTCCTCTTGGGGAAACTATCATGCAACATGACAATGCTAGCTACAAAAATAGATTAATGATATTCATTATCCACAAGGGAGACATAAGGAAAATTAGAATTTTTATTTTCAAGGGTAGCAAGCTAAGATAAGCTCAAGCATCTTTATGTGGCTCATGAATAGAAGCATCAATACTTTGACATGGATCTAAGGTATACACACAATTACTTACATAAGGATTCACTAAAACATTCTTGATCTTCATACTCATCTAGGAAACTAGGCCTAAAAGTATAAGAAGATGCATATAAAGGAATAAATATAAGTCAATTCTCATTGCATAAATCAATGTTTTCAAATTTATAACATGCTAAAATAGAATAGTTCTCATACAAACTAAATCTTGCAAGGGGACACAACATATATAAAGAGGAGAAAGATAAACTTTATGTTGTTGTACATTCTTGATATATATCTTAAATCGCCACAATAGACTTGATTGTTGCAACAAATAATTTGATATTCAAGATAGTAGATTCACTACCTCTTTAAAAGGGAAACCTTGGTGTATAAGAAACCATGAATGCAAAAATTTATGATCCAATTTCAATTTATTGTAATTGGCATACAACAAATTCACCATCAGCAATTCATTGATGGAAAATTCACCGCCAACAATTCACCATCGGAAAATTCACCACCATGATAATTCACTGTGCGAAAAATTAATTGCATATATTTTTAACGATTAATTTTCTGTAGCAGTGAATTGCTGGTGACGGTGAATTTTCCCGCGGTGAATTGTTGGCAGTGAATTTTCCTTCAGTGAATTGCTGATGATAAATTTTCCTATAGCCATTATAATTATGCTTACAACCTGTATTTCTCTTTTTTATTATAAATTTTCAATCACAAAACTCAATTTCAATTTTTTCAAAAGTATCTCAAAATAAAGCTTGTAACCTAAATTTTGTTTCTACAATATAGATATCCAATGGCTATAATGTCCTCGCATTCCATTAATTCCATAAAAAAAGGTTTAAATTTTTTAAAAAAGCTCGAAAATATTTTAAGATATGTATAAAACTTATAATAAAACAAATTCAACGCCCTCGTTGTTACGCAGCCGAGGGTATATGAGCTACATATAGAATTCTACTCTTCGAACAATGTATTTGCTTATCAAATAGCAGTTCCAATTCCAACCTTCAAATGCTCTCTGAAACTCATCTCAGCTATTTTTGTATAATTATTTTATTATCGGTTGCATTGTAGCTGTTAGAAACAGTTGGTTTAATACTATTACATAAGGCATCACACTTGTTGAACCTCGGGTACTTTGTTTTGTCCTGAAGGCAGTGCGTGTAAGATATTCACATTACATTAATTACAGTTTCTTTCTTTGGGAAGAGCTTTAACATTCAGTACCTAGGTGTAATTTCAACTTTACTCAGAATAACATTCAGTAGCTGTGATTTCAGAGGCTTTGCCTCAATGTTTATCAGACATTTAGCTTATGAATCTCAACGAAATTTCTACTATGCCAAGTAATCGTTGTTTTTATTCGATTGTGTGATAAAGACGCCAAGAAAGTAATCATTTACAAAAATTTGAGAAATAAATAGTGTAAGGTGGAGTAGGTTCAAGACCGAAAAACCTGGCCTATATTACCTAAAAGAAACTGCTCCTGATGTTTCTATGCAGGGAAAAACATGTATTATTAAAGAATGGTTGAGAGACGTGATACACAGAAATGGGTACATTATTTTGGGAAGTGAAGAGACGTCAACTCTGTAGTTGTAGGACGGTGAAGCCAGGGAAAAAGGGCAGAAACGAAGATGCAAGTTGTAACCTCGGGAAAAAGCCATGAAAGTACTGGTACAAACAAGGCATTGACGTAAAACTTCACTCTGTAAATAAAGGAGAGTCGGTAGAGTCGCAACTACCTAGAAAAACGAGAGACACGCGTCGATAAAGTAGTGGATTAATCCGGACATTTCTATAGAAAGGTATACATCGCATGTGTTGTATTGGTTTTCAGGCCCCGCCTCCTGTCGTCATTAATTTGTGGAGGACTCTGTTTTGGGAGGCGAAGGCAAATCACCCGGTGATATTATTGTTGTACAAAAACGGGTACAATATTTTGTGAAGTGAAGAGACGTCAAGTGCATACTCAGGGAAAAAGAGCAGAAAAGGAAGATGCAAGTTGTAAGCCACGAAAGTACTCGCTTTTCCCAACAAAAAGCGAAACACCCACGTCATTGAAGTAAAACTCTACTCTGTTGTAAAAACATCGCATGTTTGTATATTAATCCGCACATTTCTATATAAAGGTATACATCGCATGTTTGTATTGGTTTCACATAGCTAAGGGGTAAAGGCCATGCCCCCCTGTGGGGACAATGTTTTGGGAGGCGATATTATTGGTGTACATCTCCAATCAACTGACGGGATGCAGTACTGGACACGATTGCTCTCTTTAATCCAAAACTAGGCCTACATATTATTATTATTTTTATTAGTGCGATTACCCACATAAATATAGAGTTATTTAATGCTGAAATTTGCATGTTCATGTCGCTTTCTATTTGGTTGTGAGTTTATAATATATTTGTATATTTAGTTGAGTCTATTTTATGCTGTTATTTATTTATTTTCATACATATTTTTATACATTTGATTTTATTTAAAAATTTATATAAATCTAAATTTCATTGTGTTTATTATCATTGTTTACTATGTTCAAACATTCTTTCCTATTCATAAAAGTGATCTCAAAATTTATTAAAAATGAAATCAATTTCTTAGAGACATTAGATTTTTATAGTTCATATTGATGAAAGAGCTTTTTTTTGGATTTAATTGTGTGGATTTATTTGCATCAACGTTTTGGATAACTCTGATATCCATCATCATTTCTCTCTTTCAACTCTATTATATCATCCTAATCATGGATCACAGAAAGTGATCCAAAACATTGATACATATAAATCCACACAATGAAATCCAAAAAATAGCTCTCTCATTCAATTTCTTGTCAAATTCTAGTCGTTTCTTACTACAATGAGCTAACTTAGAAGATGATTCATGTGATTTATTACTATCTAGTGATATTTAAGGACATGCAATATGCATTCATTTACAATTAGATCACATTTGAACTTTATCTAATTATCATTTGCATATGATTGTAAAAATACAAAATTGGATTACTAAAAGGAATTTAAAGTGTATAATTATTCCAGAGCATTTGAACAACTAAAGATTATTGTCCTCAACCATTTCCACAACCATCAAATTGGTATTTTTTGGGGGTTGACCTTGGAGAACTTGATCCTATTGATTTGGCAACCCCTCAAGGTATTTTTAATATCACCAATCCTTAATGTCTAGTAAGAAGTAGAGAATCTAACAAACTAGAGAGAAAAGGTGTGCAATTGATAAGATCAGGTTCATAAGTTATAGGATAGATGCATGCTTATAGAAGAAATCTAGATCCATGGATTTGATGATTAAAACAAATATCTAGATTTTTTTTTGTACCAAAGTATCATATTTTTGTGCCACACCATATTCACTTGTATTAGTTCTATACCTAAGTGCCCTTTATCCTTCACATTTACCTTCCTATCTTAACATTTAACTATTCAATATTTAAAAATCTTTTGTCTTTGTTCTCATTTGGTTAATCTAGGTTGATTCAATTTTGATGAGTGTATTTTGTTTGATTAGCCTAGATCAATCATTAGAAATATTTATTTTTTCTTTAAATTTTTGGTGAACTTAATGTGAAACCACTCATGCTTTCACCCCCCGGGATTTGACCTTAGATTTATAGTTGAACTAATTCTAGGATATTTTAGATTTGACCTTTCTATACAATCATTTATTTTTAATTCTAGGGTTTGATTTACATATTCTTATTGCACTTTTATTAGAATTTGGATATTGCATTTTGACGCATCTCTTATCCCATTGACCCACCCTAGCATAATATATCACATGGATCTTTTAAAGATCTTGTCCCTTGACTAATTTTAACGCATATATTTTACTTTTAACCATGTTTTTATCTTTAATAACATATGATAGGTACATCCTTGTTACACTTGTGACTTTCTATACTTTGTATAGGAATATTATTTCCATAAAGGCGTTATTTTAAACCATGCATTATTATTCTTCTTTATTGAATTGGCTAGTGCCTATCCTCTTCTACTAGGAAAATTCTTACCCACACATTTTGGGATATTTTATGATAATGTTGAGCATCAATCAACTATATATATTATGTGAGACCTTCACTATAATTACTATTAATGGTATCATATCTTCTTCATGTACTCTCTTACATGTCATGCTAGTCCTACGTACATAGATTCGTTTTTTGAATAAATTACCTTTTGTCATACATGATGATGATTCTAGAGAGTTGATCATTTTTTTATATTTCACTTTTGAATATATAAGGATTCTTATAACCCAACATTTCACATAATATTAGATACATAGATCACTCTAAAGTGAAACTAAGGAAGTATTAACACCAATAGAATGAAAACCTCCATATACTAATTGGAAGAGATGACAAGTCCAGTAAAACTATTAGTCATGATGTAATGCATGAAGGAGAAGAAATAACATCTAAAATGTGCAGAAGAAATTACCTACAACTAAAAGAGGATGTGTAAAATAAGACACACACGTGTATGAGATGACAATCACTAGGGCTTGTTGTTGTCATCAAGGGATGCTCACTTGAAAAATATGTGAAGGAAAAATTAAGGCACTATACAAATCCCCTTGGTAATTTATAATATAGTGAGAGTACACAATATGACACCAAAGGATATGTGAAATCCCCAAAATGAAAACACAAGAGTGGCACTTTATTTCAATGGGTCTAAAAATATAAAAGTGAATCCAAAAGATTCCTACAATATTCAAATAGGAAAAAATGCTAACCCAAATAAATTCATCCCATGCAAATAAAAAAATTGCAAGTGTTACAACATCCAAGTAATCAACCAAAATGTGAAACTATAAAAAAAATGTACCTAGGAAAAAATATGGAAAAAGTGCATGGATATCCTAGAAGAGATTTGAAAGACCTTTCCAACATCACAAGAATCATAAAAAATAGAGGAACTGGTCAAAATTTATGAGCTTAGAAGCCAAATATAAACATCTAACTTGGACACTTGAAACAGAATGAACTAGAAGAAAAATATAAGAAAAGCATCAACACCACTTGAAATTACTCAAAACTAGCTTTCAAACAATATCTCATTTTCTAGAATCTGATATCATGTGCTCAAGTTATGCTAAAAATTTAAAAAATAGCTACTTTAAGGAAAATGGGAGCTAGGAGGGGGCATATGTGGGTTATTTGTACAATTGATGTTAGCAGATGAAATATGATGTTTAGATAAAATATTCCTAGTGATTGCCAAAAAATAGCCATTTCACCTAAAAATGGTGATGGTGAAGGAATATTCTCTCGAATGGTCAAAAAATCTATCACCAAAAAAATTATCAAAAACACAAAAAAAATCATCAAAAAATTCTAGAAAAAATGAGATCATCAATTATAAAGTTTCAGTCATGTAGGAAAAAATAAAAGATCTCTAGAAAAGGTGACATAAATTAAAAACACTTATCGAAAAAATATAGTAAAAATGGAACGAAATTGCAAGAATATTTAACAATGGTTGTTGATGATGAAGAAATTGGTTGGTCTTCAAAGAAAAAATTGAAAATAAAAATTGAGAGCCACAAAAAAATAGCACTGAAGAAAAATAACACCAACAAGAGTGAAAATGTCTACCACTAGATAGGAATAAGTTTTTTGTTGAGTGAGAAAAAAAATTGTGATGGAAAATATCCATAAGAACCCCCAAAAATTCCACCAAATTTACTAAGGGTGGCAAGACGACAGAGCAATTCGAAAATCACAAAAACTCAACTCAAGATTGCTACGAAAACATCAATTAAAGTCCAAATCGCTCAGAGAAAATATAAACCACTATTGAAAAAATGAAACCCCCATATAGATAGATAAAAACTATAAAACAAACAAAAATTCGTTGTTAAGTCACTATTCGGATTAAAAAAAGGTACGTGGATAGAAAAATAGGTCAAAATCAATGCCCAAAATCACATGGATTAGAGGAAATCGATATGCATGCTCATTAAATCACGTAAAAAAAAAAGCAATTAGGAAACACGAAATAGCGACATCTAGAAAATGAACAAGGCTACCAAGAGATAAATGTGAATCAGGAATTGAGTGGAGGCCCGAGCAGAGAGAAAATGAACATCTAGAAAATGAACAAGGCTACTAAGGACATACCCTCCAATCACCAAGAAAAAAAATTCCAGTTTATCAAAGCCAAACAAGGAAAAATATGTCAAAAAATTAAAAAATACTTAAAATTTTTACCTCTAGAAATTGCAAACGTAGGGGAGGATAATGTTTTTCACCAAGAATTTGTATAGTGTCGTACAATGTAGAGATTTTAGCACCTTGAAATCTATGACCTACGTAAATTTTTTTCAAAAGATTATGACCTCTAATTTCAATGAAACAATAGATAATCTTGAGGTTTTTGGGCCTTCTTGATGCAACAATGAGGTCTATTTGGCTCCATGAAGCATCAAAATTTTCCCAAGTATAAGTCTCTTAGAAATAGATGGAAAATTAGAGATATAGATTTGTGATACCATATTGAATTTGATCCCTCAACTCCACACCTCCCATAGATCACCTGCAATCAAACACCTATCATGCAAACATGGAAAATCCAAGCTATGGAGGACAAATGCAAATTGACCTAGAAAGATGAATCATATCGAATGTGCAAACCTCACAATCTATGAATAATAGTACAAAGAGTCTTTATAAAAGGAAAATAAAAATATAAAAGATTGACCCTAGAGAAACCCTAGGTGAGAATAAGATAAGAACATGACATATGTCATCATCCTATGAATTAAGACACAAAAATTAACATGAACTAAGTAAGCTTAAGTTCTAGAGTGAAAAGGGACCTATTAGATAAAAACCCTGGACTCTAACAATTCCTCAATTTATTTATTTATTATTTAACATTTTCTCATTATTAGTTGGCATTTATATTATTAAATATTTTTCTCCATCAAAGGAGGGTGTGAGATTTCAATTTCACACTTTTTCCACATGTCAGTGCCTTAAAAATGAGTTATTTCTTATCAAAATATTCCCAATTAGTGGTATAATATGGAAGGCTTATTTTCAAGGATTTTATGACAAATGTAAGAGTTAAAAATAAGGGTGATTACTTTTGACATGATAGCCAACAGCTATGATAAATGAAGATAGATTACTTACAAGGTGGGATTTACATACCTTTCTTGGAGGTTCCACATGTGTGGGGGGAATGATAATTTGTGCCTTCAAATTTATGAGATATTTTTGGTTCTATATGACCATTTTTTGCACCTAGTTTTGGCCCATGGTATTAGCACTTGGTTTATAATACTATTTATGATATATTACATTATATTTTCCTATAAATCAAGGCTTTGGGATAGTATTTTGTATGTTAAATTTGTAGGTGCTAAATCTCTACTATCTAATGTTGTTAGATTTATCCTATTATGTATGTTGGTGAATAATCCTTTGAAGGCTTGCTCTATAATTATATTTTAACCAATGATTTTTTTTCAAATTATTATATTGAGTTGCTTTAGAGTGTTGGTTTTTCTCTTAAAAGACTTTTCCCCATATAAATCAGTGTGTTTTGGTATATTGCATATATTAGTTTTATATGTATTTCTACATTATTTTTGTAGTAAGTTAAAATTTAAATTTAAAAGATATGCTTATTCTCCTTTTAAGGTTTAGTGTAGGAAGTTATTTTCACAACCTTAGCTTCCTTACAAGAAGCAATAAAGCTTGACTAGTTTTGGTTATATTTGTGGATTGTTGTATTTTTTATTTTATTTAATTTTATGTGGGATCCTAGATGATTGATCCTACCTACGTGTAGGTAATATTTTAGGACTAAGGTTTTGGTTTAAGAATATAAAGATACAAAAATAATAAATTCAATAATTTATAACCCTAGCATAATAAATATAATTTACAAGTTAGCAAGTACGAATGGATAGTTTTTAAAGCGTAGTCAATAGTTTTGTAGTGTCAAAAAATGTTGTCGGGGACATTTTTACACTTGTTTGGGCCCTCCTTGTGTAATTGGGCTTAATATTACCTTGATTTAGTGTTGTAATGTGGTTGACACATTCACATTAAGTCTTGGGCCCTTGTGAACTAATGGATTTAAATGGTACCTTGCGAAAGTGTTGTGAAGTGTTGTAACTCACTTTCACACTTTTCTATGGTTTTATTAATTAACTGAACATAACAAACCTCTTTTTAATTAAAATAAACCTTAACCTTACCTTATTTAAAGTGTTGTAAAATGTTGTAACACACTTTCACACTTTTCTAGGCTTGCCATTAATAACTGAGCTTTCTTATGCTTTAATTGGCCCTATTTT
The DNA here is from genome assembly GCA_007258455.2 of Sequoia sempervirens. Taxonomy (NCBI): domain Eukaryota; kingdom Viridiplantae; phylum Streptophyta; class Pinopsida; order Cupressales; family Cupressaceae; genus Sequoia; species Sequoia sempervirens. The sequence goes on along the minus strand of VDFB02168118.1, from coordinate 123,603,437 downwards.
ACATCCACAAGCCCCATTTAATTTATCTTTTTGAGGATAATCCTGACACCGATATTATCCAATCATAATTCAAGTGTTCCAGGTTTGAATGGCCTAGATAGTGATCTAGGACTCATTCCCCACCTTGGGCGAATGGGTCCCACCTAGATCTTTCAGTCCTAAACCTATTTTCACACATTTCTAAGCAATTTTGGTTTTTGGTCTCATACATTATGTCTAATGGTACTCATTCACCATCTTGGGTGAATGAGTTCTGTGTGGCCCAAAATCAAAATTAATTCAAATTTTTGGCAGGATTTTGTTCTCCTAGATCTAATGTCAACCTGTAGTGTTGTAATTTTAGGAATTCTTGCATAATTGATTATAATACAAGGTTCTTTCACTCATTTTCACCCCAAGCATTCAAGTGAACTTAAAGGAGATATGATGGGCCAAAAAAGTGGTGATATGATGGGTATGCGGCTAACGACTTTTTTTTACCCAAAATTGATGAAACGAAAAGGGTTTTTAAAGGAGATTCTCAAATTTCCACCAATTAAATTTTTGTTTTACTTTGAATTTAATAAATAATTATTATTCATTTTCTATTTGAATTATGACTAAAGCCTTGATTGATAGGCTAATTGAAAAATCTCTATAGCTTTGAAACGGTATCACATTTTTTGAATCTGAAACATGCGTCACGAGTTTTTATGTTTTTTAAAAGTTGTAATTAAAAAAATTCATAATTAATTATTTACTTGGAAAACACTTAAAAATATATATGCATCACATCAGGACATGATTCTTCTACTTATATCTAAAATATTATAAAAAAAATATTATCATTTTATTGTGGTTAGGGTAGTTAGACATACACCTACTTATTTTTTCCCTAAAATTTAAGTACTACTACATTGAAATTTCAAATTTTCACCAAATAGATTTTTTTAAAAAATAAACCTAGTGGTTTAGAAACTACATTCAATTTTCTATAGATTATATTCTTACATATTTTTGAAATAATATAGATAACTTAATCAAATTTTTACCCAAGTTTCCTAACTCTGGTTTTTTTATTTTTTCGCCACTTAAGGGCATGTTTTTTCCATGATGATCTTGTACATGTACCTTGCTCATCCTTATAGAAATGTTGAGTTCACAAGAATTCACAAGAGCATTTAGAGCATTCAAGGGAAGATTATCAAGAATTTTAAAGCAACATTCAAGCATCAATCATCATGTCAAGGACTTCATGCATCATGTTTGTTATTGTGCTAACAATTGTGACGTAGGTTTTATGATTCATGCAAGTGTTTCATTCAAGATCAACATCATTCAAGCAAGAATCAATATTTGCATCCATTGCATCCATCTCAAGCATTTTTGCATCACTTTATTTCTAGGGTTCGGTGAGTTGCAAAATTTTCATTTGTTTAGTCATCATTCTCTATTTCTATTTGATTTCATTTCAAGGATTGATTTCCAAAATAGGGTTTCACCAAGGAAAACCCCTATCCACTAACCCAACACTTTTTTTCCCTCTCCTTTGTGTGTGATTTGCAAGTCCAAGTTGTAGATTTCATAAGGAGCAAGATTGGAGAAAGTTGCAAGTCACTCAAAGTTGCTAAGGTTGTCATTAATTAAGCCTTGGAGACATTGGAGAATATCTACAGGTTGTAAATCAAAGATTTATATTTGGAAACCAATCAAGAAGAACATAGTAGATAGAGAAGAGCAAGATCAACCTTTGAAGCTTCAGAAAATCCCAACTAGACTTATTTTCCACTTTTAGTGAATGAGTCCTAGTTCCATTCAATTTTCAAGATTTTATAGATTTGGATACCCTTTTGGCAGATTTTTGTTCCTGCACAGTTTTCCAGATTCTGGATTAATTTTCCCAACTTCACAAATGAGTCCCAATAAACATTAAATTTAGATTTTCCAATGTTTCATACCTCCATCCATCCATTTCCATATTTCTAGGTGCACACATTCCATTTTGTAGTTTTATATTTCATTTCATTCACTTTTCTAGGTCATTTAGTGTTACTTTTCATTCAATCATGGTTTTACATTTCATCTCACATTTCATTGTCTTTTCCAAGTCAATTTTTTTGGTGAAATCCTTATTAGATCATATTTATCCCCTATAACAACCCTCTTGCAAGATCTCTTTCTCTTTTGCATTGAGATCTCAAGGGTTTGTTCTTGAGTGAAAGTTACAGAAAATTTCCCTTTTAGGTCCTAAACCCTAAGAGGAAAACCATCCAATTTTCCACTTTTCAATTTTAATAGGGATATTAATGAATCATAAGACTTGGCAGGAGTATATGATCTCTTCAAGTTCAAAAAACATACATTGTGATGTAATTACTATCCAAATTTTGAAACAATACCTTTGGCATTGTTGAAGAAAACACTATGATTGTTTGTTATGACAATATGCATCAATATAATAGAGAACATGAAATTTATAACTATTGCATAAGCCTCTACATATCCACTTTTTAATCTATTGTGGTAGTAATATTTTATGACTAAGACATCATGATAATCTTAACAGTGGCATAAACCTCTACATATTCACTTTTCAATCTATCATGGTTGTAAGAGTTTATGAATAATACATGATTATAATCCTAACATTGGAATCAACTTCTATATCAAGTAAATTAAAGTCCATTAAGAGGGTTCCTATAGAGGTTGTGAAGGACCCATGGAAAAAAATTCACAATGAGAAGATCTTGCAAACTATTGTTGTGTTATAATAGTCTCATGGAAATACAAAATTGTGGTTATGTTGTAGGTATGTTGGCCTATAAGGGACCTATTAATATTTGCATGCATAATTATCTCAACATACATAACATAAACCATGGATATCATGCATATTTTTGTAACCATTTAAAAGGGGTAGACTAAAGAAGAGAGTTGAATCATTAAAATATATGGAAATACATGTGGGGATAATACATAGTCATAGTGGCAAGAGATTTGATAAGGGAAGTTCAATGAGAAGGAAACATACTAGGGGTTGTCACCAGTGTTGCATAAAGGCCTTGTGGTAGAACACCAATCGAATAACAAATATGAATATTGTAAACATTCAAGATCCTTATTGTGTGCCCTTAGGAAGACCAGATTTAGTTCAAACTCATCAAAATATGTACTATATCCATGTTAGTAGAAACACTCAGGCATTAAAGAGCACTTGAGGAAAATAAGGGTTAGTTTGTCTAGTTAAGACACATGTAATAGTAGTTTTCAACACCTTACAAGAATCTAGAAGAGTGGAGGTTGATGATTTGATTCTTTCTAGGAGAATCTAAAGGATGTGGAGATGAAAAAGTCAAGGATTAATAGTCATTAATCAAGGATATTTGTAAACACCTAATATATTTTGTAGATGAAAATCATGATGAAATTAATTCACTTAAGTTATTAATCCATAATGCACGTAATGAAATAACATATTGTTATTTTTTATTATCATTTTATCTTCTACTTATTAATTGGACATGGATCTATAATTATAGATTTAAAAATACCTAGGTACTTATTATTTCTTTTAAATGCCTCTCCCACGATTCCTAACACATCCATTTGATGTAACTTTTTTCTTCTCCGTCCATTTCTCAATTAATTAGAAAACAAAGCATGGAAGGAATGTGTAGGTAGTGAATATACAAATAGTGTTGTAGTGGAGGTTACACATGTAGAAAGAATCAAAGGGACTATTTCTTATTCTTTTAGATTACTAAGTGAAGTGAGTTATTTGAAATGGGGTCAATTATAGATTAAAGTGAAAGTTATCTAGAAGCACATTTTCAATTTTCCATGAGCAATGTAGTTGGCAAGGATATTATAGTGATTTGGTGCTAAAATGGAGTCTGTCTCTACACAAAGATAATGAGAAACATTGAACTAAAGCATTGGTGTATGCATGGCATTGATGCCATGGGTGCTTTTTAGGGGCTAGATGATCACTTCCAAGATAGAAATCTTAGGAAATAAACTATCTAACCATAACAACTCCAACTAAAGCTAGCAATATACAACCAATTAAACTTCAAGATGAAGTATAGAGTTATTAATTATAGAACAAGTGATTAGCAAGTGCAAGGCTTTGAAGACTTTCCTAATTTTATGGTAGAACATCCCAATATCTTCTTCGATGAAATTTAGGGTGGTAAAGTGTCATGACACCCTTATGTTAATACTTACAATACTTTATAATACTTATAATAGTTAATTTTAAATGTAAAAATTTATTAAATAGAAATACTAATTAGTTTTGAAATAATAAATTATTTAATTAAATAAAAAAATTAGGAGAAATAAATAATAAACATATTAAAAAATTAGTAGAAATAAATAATAAACATATATTAAAATATTATTATTTTTTAGATATAAAATAAACTAAAATAAAAGATAAAGATTCTCTTAATTTTTAAATAGATAAAAATTAAATTATCTTATGTTAGTTTATCCTCATCTAATAAAATATTGGAAAAAATAAATGAGATAATTATACATAGTGTTGAAATTATCCTATATTGAATCTAATACTATCATTTTTCCTTTAAAGTTTATATTCTATCTCAAATTTTATCTTAAAAAATGTTTTGAATTATTCTAAACATATTTTAGAAATTAAATATTGAAGAAAGAGAATGAAACAACATTTAATTAATATTTTTTTTATTTTATTTTAAATTTTAAATTTTTTAAAAATGTTTTAGCTCAATTTTCTTACCACTAAATATAGTATAGAACATAAAGTATACATTAGAAAACCATATGCCTTAAGGACTTCTTTCATGTGATATGGTAGATCAAATAATTGTTCAACATTATACATCACATAGGAAACTTTGAGCATATGCCTAAATGAAATCTTGTCACTTGAATATTATCAAAAGTCCTTAAATTTCTTAAAGTTGTAGTTTCTATCTAAAATATCTCCAAATAGGTTTAGCCAATAAGTGCTTCACCCACTAAAAAATTACTAGAAATGCCCATGAATTGTTTGACTCAATTGCACAACAAAAAATTTACACCTGTCCATTCTCTGCCAATGTTGCAATCCATATCCCACTTGATCTTTTTTTGTCACAGTGGTCCATGGTCATTACCTTTATCTTTCCTTCTGTCCATAATTCATTTCTTTCTCTTTCCATCCCTTTCGAAGCACTTTGAAAATCTAGAGGCTCAAGCAAATAAACAAGGTTTTTGAGGAAGCAGTGGCAATTAAGACCATTGATTTTAATGTGGACCCGTTGTTGCTCACCAAAAATGTTATGATATTACCAATATATTTGTTGAATATTCATAACCAATTTAATATGTCTCATTCAAAATCGCTAATGTAAGCCATTATTAAATCAATATGTTGGAAACAAAATGAACCATTTTTTTCATTATTTTTTTATACTACAATGTATAGGTTATTAAAACAATATCTGTTATCGATCATTTTTCTTAAGTCTACAAATTTTTTTAGTCATTTTGATTATTTAAGAGTTGATCTATTTTATTCTTTAATTTATTTTTGATTAGCAATCAACAGGTTTTGATGGGACCAGAAACCCAATACAAGAAGGTGTTGCAGGGGCATAAAACCCTTTACAAGGCAGATAAGTTGTAAGAAAAGTAATCGTCAAGCCAAACACAACCCATTGGAAGCAACCAAACACAAGTATTCAAATCAACTCAACTTGCAACAAACATGTTTTGATGGGACCTTCAACCCATTGCAATTGGGTTTTTATAGGGGCCTAGAATCCAAACAAAAAAATATGGTTTTTTTAGGGACCAAAAACCCAATAGTTTGCAACTACTAGACCACAAAAAACCATCCACTCAATGTAAGCAACATTAAGCCATAACAATCTAAACTCCCCACCTCGAGAGGAAAGTAAGAGAGAACCACAAAGCACTGAAAAGCAACAACTTACTTACAACTCCAACCAACTTAAACAACCAACCCAAACTCCACCTCAATAGGAGAGGGCTCCCCTCTATAGGAGAGGATGAAGAGAAATCCATCAACACCAAAGCCACCAATCTCCTGCATAAACTCCACCTCCTCAGGAACATGTAGGAGAAAAGTAAACTCTCCACTGAACCTACAACATGCAACTCCACCTCAATAGGAGAAGGCTCCACCTCAAAAAGAGAATTCTTCACCTCTAAAGAAGAAATCAACTGTAGCACCTAGCAGAAAGAAATCGCTCTAGTAGCACAATAATTTTTTATTACATATATATACGTACATAATTTTTTTAATTTTCAATTAAAATTTTATCTATATTAATATGTTAAATAAAATAGCCTTTTTCTTAACTAAATAAATTATTTATTTTTATTTCTAATTATATGCCTCTTCATAGCCTACTTGTTTTGATTGGAAGATAGAAGTTCTTAACTGATACACTACCTTTTTTCTCATCCGGTGCAGTAATAACCATGAAGACACTAGGACACGTTAGTTTTTTCAAATATAAGCTTTACTACCTTATTGTGTTTTGAATGACATCAAATTTCATTAATCTATGATTCATTACTCATTATTAAGTTATTGAGGTTTTCAAGGTGCATGAGGATTGTTCTACTATGAAAAAAACCCAAGAAGTTTGTTTCCAAAATTTGATACTCTTGTTGATGGTTTGAAAACTTTACCTTTATTAGTTAATTTTTTGGGAGGGTTCCCCTTGAAACTATTCCCAAGGAACAAATGACCAAGGCTTGGCTCTATATAGGGTTTTCCTTGATGTTTTTCAAAACCTCAAAAATAAGTTTTTCTATTTTTATTTGTTGAAGCCAACCAAGTGGACGCCAACCATGTGGCCCTTATCTTTTCCATGTGTCCAAACTTCCTTTCACACCCTAAACTTGAGACTTGATAATTTTTTAAGAGATAACTCTTCATGTCTCTACTTGGGCGGAGTTTCTTAGATTGCTTTTTCCATGCTAAAATTTCTTTCCTAGAATAGTGAGCTTTCTAGATAATATCATTTTTGTAGAATTGGATAAGTTTTATTTGGCTCATTTCTAAAAATTTATTTGTGATGAAATTGATATTTCTAAAAACCTAAATGAGACTATTGGCTTTTATATTGGACAAATAAGACACATAATGTCCTCTTTATATAATCCTATTTAATTTCTACTTCAATTATTTATCTTCTAGTCATAAAATTAGAAATTGTTCCTTAATTACTCATGATATTTAGCCTACTTATCATTATTTTAATGATGTCCCTCCTAGTAAATAAAGTAAATAGTTGTGAGTCATAAAAATAATCAAAATTCTAGAAATGGTTGTGTGCCTCTCAAAACCCCGTATAGAAATGGTGGTTAGTCACTTAAAAATCAAGGTTCAAAATTATTTCAAAACCTCTAAACACAAGAAAAAATATTGTTCCCTCACATGATAAGTTATCAAATGAGGAAAATAGAGGTAATTTCACTAGAATATTCCTTCTAATGATTGTATTATCTTCTGTAATATAATTTATTGTTATCCTTCAATTTGTTTCTCCTCAATGATCCAACACTGCTTTTATAGTCAATTTAAGCTATGGATGAAGGTGAGTACATTCTAGATAAAATAAGGCATAATACACCAATAGTTCAACTCCATATTTTGTATGCCTCTTTGGAGAATAAATTATTTTAAAATAATTATGCCACACTTGATAATTTAGATGGTGAGGATGTGGCACTTGACTCTTGCCAATGGATTTTGTCTCCTAAAATGTTTGATATTTGATATAATTCATAAAAAATATTTTGTGCTAGAGACCAAACCATTTTTTTTCTTAGACATTATTTGTTTGCAATAATTAAGAATTTCTAATTTTATTTCTACTATTTTTCATGGAATATGACCAATTGTCCATTTTTCGTATCAATCATGGTATAAGTCATCTTCACATTATCACCTTTATTTTTCCTAAATGGTAGTCACATATGTCAAACTCAATGAAACATATGCACCTAAAACATGCAACACCAAAATAGGTTGGCACTAAACACCTCTACGGTGGAAATAAGAGAAGATACACCATGCCAAGAGTTAACTAGGACCCAAATCAAAATTGGCATGCTTCACCATGCTTCCAAAAATAATAAAAAACCTTTGCAATTAGCACTAGCATGCCAAGTTGGCCAAACCTACACTAACACTTGTTGCGTAAGTGGTTGTCGTTGCACCAAAAGATTGACATGTTAATGCCTGACACAACTGCTAGATTTATAAGAGATCCAAGATCCATAGGAGGTGGTTAAATCATGTTAGGAAGCCCACGCACTTTGCTGGCCCACACCGAGGAGACCAAGGGTAACACCTTGCAACAATCCCCCCAACACAAGTGAGGGGTTTGGACCTATGACCTTAGCTTTGATACCATTTGTTGCATAGGCAGTTGTCGTTGAACCAAAAGATCAACCTGTTAATGCTTGATATAGCCACTATATTTATACAAGATACAAGATCCATATGATGTTGTTAAACCATGTCACAAATCTTGAGCACTACGTTGGCCCATTCCAAGGAGACCAAGGATGAGACCTTGCAACAACACTAACAAGTGACCACATACACACCTCTCTAGGTCCATAAGTATCTCACATACCACATAAAAAATCTCAACATCTAGGAATATTACACATCACTAGAATACCTAGCACCATTGATGCGCCCATGTAAAACTCAATAACACTTTCATTATGTGTAACCAGACATACTAGCACAAACATACAACTCGGTAACCAACCTTATGGAACACCTAAATACCTGAAAATTCAAGAGAAGGTAGATACAGACAATATAAGCATGTTCCCAAATCTGTAAGTAAGAGACTTCAATGTAGAGAAATACAAATAAATCTCATTTCTCCTAGGGTGAATTGATAAAAGTGGTTTACAATTGGAGTGAGGAAGGAAAAGTTGAAAAAAATGACTCCATGCAAAAAAAAATCATTTTGGGGTTCGAGCAAACTAATAGGTTCGAATGAACTAAAAGAGGGTTCGCTAGAACCTAGGTTTGAGCAAACCCATTCAATGCAAGTTCCCGCCATCCCACCAAAAAACAAAATGAAAACCCCGTTTTGAAAGGGGGCACAAATGAACCAGGGTTTGAATGAACCTTGGTTCACTCAAACCCCCCTAGTTCAAGCGAACCCCCCTTTTCCCACCTTTCTACTCTCTGGCACCATAAAAATTAGATTTTTTGCCCTTTGAAACTCAGGTTGAGGATAAAAATGGAGGAGAATTCACAAACCCAATTGGAATCAGATAGTCCTTGGAACGAGCTATCCAACAACTATAATTTTAATATGTTTTGGTTTTATTATGTTTTTTCTTTTTAGTTTTATTAAACATAGATTTTTCACCAAAAATCAAGCTCTTTGTTCTACACATGTGGAAAAATAGCAGATTATAAAGAAAAAAAATTGAAAAATATGAGTGCACCAGTTATTGAAATCCTTGATCCAACAAAAAAAATTTGAATTTCGATACATACAAAAAAGGTTACACATTATATGGTCTGCCTATGTCTGAATTGTAATTGGTTTGACTTCAAAACTTGATTAAGGAAAAAATATTCTATAAAACACTATCTAACCAAGTGCAAGCACTAGATATCAGAGTCACAAATCTAAATTTGAAAGAATTAAAATTTTATCCTTCATGGAAAAAAAGTTATGCATTATATGGTGAGCGTCACTGCTTAAAAATGTTGTTTTTTGAAAAGAACTAGTTTTCAAAGGAGATGGAAAAAGAAGTGCAATCTGATTCCATATTTTTTGAAAAATATATATTTAGAACCTAAAGACAAATTTTCATGAAACTCTAGTTTGCATCATCTTCAAATTTCTCACGGTTTAGCCATTATAGGTGCCTGAAATTCAAGATTTAGTTAGAAACATTATTTCAGTGTCCAGTTTGGCCAAAAATTGTAAACCACAGTCAACCTTCTTTAAATACAACCACATTGTTAAACATATCTTCCACTACTGCATGATCAATAATTTGAAACTCTAGATATCACACCTTTGAACACCTCTAATAATCACGACCAAATCGCACAAGCATATATTCAACCATAAAGAAATGTGGAGCACAACACTAAAGACACCTCTATCACACTATACACTATTTTATTCAAAAGTTCTCCAAAAAACATGGAAACCAAGTGAACCAACTACATCAGCAACACCACAAACACCTCTTCAACACACTTACAACATCTACAACTCTTCTCATCATGAGTACACTAGAGGTTGACAACAAGACAACATGGTGCAATACTTTTCAAAAAAACCAACAATCTCCAATGCTAACAATCTCTTCAACTGTACCACAAATATTCCAACAACTCCAAACTTACAACAATATGTTGACATCAATGACAACACCATCAAATTCCAAGTTTCCAACAATCTCCCCCTTTCTTAGTGATGGAAACACCAACTCTGAAAAACCATCAACAACAAAAGCAACCAATAACAACTTTCCAATAAGTAGTACTCCCTGTGATTGACATATATTAATCTTCACACTCTCTCTTTAACCTTTGCTCCATAGAATTCTTCTCCCCCTTTCCGAGGAGTTCTTAATTCTCTCATTCTCTCACGAATACTCTCTCCTCCAGTGTATTTTAGACCATATCTTTTCCTCCACAATACTATCTTGCACTATGTTTTTGGCTAAAAGCGCAAAGTTGTGTCACACTTTATAAAGGAAATGGCCAACATTGATCCAAATTTTAAACTTGAATCACTAAAAAGTGGCATATATATTTGAATTTTAAAATGATGTAAACTAGTAAAATATGTTATTTTTAGTATATTTTATGTTTGTATTTAAAAAAAAAAATAAACAAATATTTTAAACTAGTTTTTAATATTTTAACCCTATAATTTAGTTGCTGATAAAATTCTGAAAAATGAAGTTGCATGAGATGTCAAACTTTTTATAGTAATTTTTTTTTTCTTTCAAAATTTTTGTGTGTATTTATAACTTGAAACTTTAGTGCAGGGATTTTTTTTTTTCCAATTTTGACAAATATATATTTTTAAATAAATATTAAAATGTGCGTGAATCAAACAATAGTTGTTTCTATGGGATGTCAACTTTCATATTAAATATTTATCTAAAATGAAAAAAAAATTATACCATCTTGAAATAGATTCTTTTATCTAGTGCATCATATTTTTTTCTATTTTTTTAATAAGTTTTAGTATTTTTCCTTGGCATGGTAATCGACCTAATATTTTGTGATGATAACCTACTTATAGTAAAAACAAAATATAAAATATAAATAATAATTAAACTATTAAAATAAATATATTTTTGAAAACTACACTTATGGATTTACAAAAGGGTATTTTTGTATTAAAAAAAATGTTATTTACATTAGTAGGATTTATTGAAACTTCAATTTTTCAAATAATTTTTTTTTTGGTATGTTGTACTCAAAGTGGTGCTCCATATATTTTTAGCCAACAATTTTAGTTGAAAAAGTTGTGGAAGTATTTAAATTAGCTAGAATGAATCTTACTAGTAGATCATATGTTTGACCAAAATTGATTTTTAATTAGAAATACTTAAATTTAGTTGTGTTGATAAGCTAGTTGAAAGTGTGACACAACTTTGCACTTTTACCCTTTTTCAACCAACTCTCTACCCCTTTGACATCAATGGAAAAGGGCCATAAAATCAACCAACTCTCTTTCCTACTACTTTACATTTTTCAATACCTATGCTTCACCTCTTCTTACTGCACTCTTCATTTGTATGTTTGCTTCCACAAAGGGACAACACATGCATAAAACTATTTTTCTTTTCTACTCTCCCCTATAAGAATTCTTGCACACTTTTCATTAGAAAAACTAGCAATAAAATGCTCTCTCTCCACTCCTCTCAATTTTCTACACTCTCGCCTTAGGGACACAAGATCTACTCCAACTAACTATACCAAGCAATAATACCACTACCTACTACCCCCTAAGAAGTAGCCTTCAACATCAGTCCAAGACCAAGAATATATCTTGAATGCCCACCTCGACATATGCATACACTTATGCATTTAATTTAAAGGAGGGTCAATAAACCCTAAGTTCTATTGGAGATACTCAAAATTAGTTTTAGAAACATCCTTTATAAAAATATCTACAACTTGATCCTTAGTAGGCACATACTCCAATTTTACCTCATTCTCTACAACTTTATCTCTACTTTATATTGGATTGACATATGATTTTTCTTGAATGCATTACAGGGTTCTTTGAGATATTAATGGTACTTTTATTTTCACATAAGATAGAAATAGGTTCATCATATGATATGTTGATATCCTTCAATGTTTGCTTCATCCACCACACTTGTATGCAACATAATGTTGTTGCAATATACTCTGCCTCAATAGTAGATAGTGACATTGAATCCTACTTCTTACTCAACCATGAATCTAATTTTCTTCCAAGAAAGAAATCACCACCACTTTTACTTCGGTTTTCATCTATACATCCTTCCCAATCTGCATCTATATATGCACTCAAGGAGAAATCATTATCCTTCAATGGATACCTCAAATTATAGTTCAAAGTTCCCTTCAAGTATCTTAATATCATATTCACTGCTTCCACATGTGATTCTCTTAGATCTTCTTGAAATCTTACCACAAGAAAAACTAAATGCATGATATCTGGTCTAGAAGTAGTTAGGTATAATATTCCACAAATCATTGATCTAGACTTACTCTAATATGTATTAGGAGATTTGTCATTCTTTCTTAACCTACAACTAGTAACCATAGGAGTACATATTGGTTTGGAATCCTCCATTCCAAACTTCTTCAATGTTTCCTTAAGATACATTAATTGTGAAATAAATATACCTTTCTCTTATTGATTGATTTCTAGCCCAAGGAAGAAACTCATCTCCCCACACATAGACATCTCAAAATTTGTTTGCATCTCTTCTACAAACTTCTTACATATACCTTCATTTCCTCCAAAGATTATTTCATCAACATACACTACCACAATAAGCATTTTTTCTCCATCAACCTTGAAGTAAAGATTTCCATTTGCAGTACCTATTATAAATCCTTGCTAGAGCAAGTCCTTGTCTAATCTTGCATACCAAGCTCTAGGAGCTTGTTTGAGTCCATATAATGCTTTCTTAAAACTACAGACCATATTAGCATCATCTAAAAACTAAAAACCTTTTGGTTTTTTAATGTATACCTCTTCTTCCAACTCACCATTCAACAATGTAAAATTCACATCCATCTAATATACTTTAAAATCTTTATGAGCTACAAAAGTACAAAACATTATAATAGCTTTGATTCTCGCCACCAAAGAAAAAGTATCTTGAAAATATATACCTTCCACTTATTAGCAGCCCTTACACACAAGTCTAGCCTTATTTCTAATAAATTTTCCATCATCATTCAACTTGTTCTTGAAAAAACATTTTTTTCCTAACGCATTCTAATTTTTTGGTCTTAGGACCAACTCCCAAGTCTGATTTTTCTCAATCTATTCCAAATCTTCTTTTATAGCTTTGATCCAATTCTCATCTTTGCATGCTTGGTCACTATTTTAGGTTCTACTTCTAAAAGTAAACAAAATTTTACCTTTTCTTCTTGTCAACACACCTTTGCTCTTATCTCCAATGATCTTCAAAATGATTGTTCTGCACATACTTAGGAGTTTTAAGGATCTTTTCTAGAGCTTCTTCCTCTTCAACTATCATCTCTTTCTCTTTCTCTTCATTTTTTTCTTCTTCATTGCAAGGGAATTCATCATATCCATAACCTTCTATCAGTAGTGAACATTGATGTGGTTCATCCACTTTGATACTTACACTCTTAACAATCTTCTTCAATCTTTTATTGTAGCACTAGCAAGCCTTGCTTCTTATATAATATCCAAAGAAGATTCCTTCATCAGATCTTGCATCAAACTTTCCTAAATTTTCTTCATGTCTTCTAATATAGCATTTTCTTCCAAACACTCTAAAACATTTCATAGTAGGAGGTTTACATACCTAACTCATAAGGATTCCTTGAATTTTTCACTCTTGCTAGACCTCTATTAAGAATATAGACTATTATATGGATTCCTTCTCTCTAATAGACATATGGTAGAATTCCTTCCTTCATCATTGTCCTAGATACTTCTTGAATTTTCATGTTCTTCCTTTATAGAACTCCTTTTTTGCTAAGGAGTCCTAGGGGCTAACAAATTCCTCTTTATCCCATGATCTTCACGAAAGCTATAAAATCATTGGAGGTGAACTAACCACCTTTGTGAGACCTTAAACACTTGATTTTCACATCCATTTAATTTTCTATTGTAGACTTAAATTCTTTAAACTTATTTAGAGCCTCTATTTTTTCTTTAAGAAATGTCACCCAATTCATTCTAGAATAATCATCAATCAATAACATGAAATACCTATCACTGTGTGATCTTCTAATTCTACTAGGTCCACATAGGTGTATATGCACCAATTCCAAAGGATCTACAGTAGAATATTCTTTAGTATTGAACCTCTTCTTTATCTTCTTTTCAAATCGACATTCTTTACATGTGTTGATAGGCTTTGTAATCCTTAGAAAAATTGTTACAAAATAAATAGAACTGATCTTCACTAGGCTATCAAAATTTATGTGACCCATTCATCTATGTAATAGCCAACATTTATTGATTTGATACATAAAGCACTTAACACCACCACCTTTGAGCTTATAAAAATTACCTTTTGTTCTTGTTCCTACAACAACCAGAGTATAAGATCTTCCTTTTTTTATTTCACAATCATCATCCTGAATCACACGATTATATCCTCTACTACACATTTATCCTACACTTAGAAGATTATGTTGGAGACCCTTGAAATAAAGAACATCATCTATTTGATGATTGCCATAAAAACTAATTGAACCTTTTCCATAGATCTTAGTAAATGTATCATAGCCAAAATTAACAATACCACCATGATGTACATTTAAAATTTAAAAAACTTACTCTTATCACTTATCATATGATTTTAGCATCCAATATGAATTATCTAGTAATTCTTGTCCTCTCTTTTATGAAAAAGTAGTCACTATAGTTCCTTCAACGTTCTAACATGTTTATGAAGAACTTTCCTTCACACATCTTTTAGGATTGGTAGAATTAGTTCCAACTTTTAAAGTCATGAACATGCATTCATCACTGTCTTCATTAAGATTTTTAGATTCTTCATCATCAGATACACCATTTTATTTTTCAACATAATATCTCTTCTTGGAAAATTTACCCTTATCATCATTTTTTTTTTCATTGGTAACTTTGATTGGACATTTATAAGCATAATGACCTATCTTTCCATAATTCAAAGCACCAAACTCTCTCAATTGAAAATAAATCAAAGCACCAAACATTGATCTCTAGAATATTGATCTAAATTTTGAGCTTCCTCAATAGCATAAATTTAGGGCTATAAGATTTGGGAAGAGTTCTTAATACCTTTTTCACAACTTCACTTTCTTCTAACTTTCCACCAAGACCATTGATGGCATTGATAACTTCATCCACTTTCAACATGTAGGAAACAATATCTTCATCTTTAGACATCAATAGGATTTCAAATTTGTCTTTGTAGTTTTGCATCTCTTCTTATTTGACCTTATCTCTCCATCATAAATGTGCTGGAAATTTATCTTGATATATTTAGACGATTTTAGACTTATCACCTTTCCATGTTCAAAATTAGAAAGACCACTCTAGATTGCATTCCTTCCTTTTGCATTATTTTCATAATCCTTTGTTTCATCATCACATTCTACACCATTAGTAGGCAAGGTAAATCCTTTTGCAATAGATTTCTACACTCCAAATCTAGGAGAAACTAGAAAGGACTCCATCCTAGCTTTCTAGTAAGCATAATTTGTTCCATCGAATATAGGGGCTTTCCCACCTACCTTATATGCCATCCAAATCTACCTCAAGTGGTTAAGATTCTTCTAAGGAACCAAAAATTTGATAATAATTGTTAGATGCATATGAAAACTAAGAGGGTGTGAATCAATTGTGTACTTAAAACATTAAATCCCTTACTATCATTCAAACCCTTATCAACCTTCAAACCCTTATCACACATTGAAAAAATATAAAAAAATGAAATAGTAATGAAACACAACCAAACACATAAGAACACTAGATTTACATTGAAAAACGAAGAAGGGAAAAATTAAAATGAGGATTATCTTACATATAAATGAATTACAACACCAAATATAAGTAGGCTCACTACCCATAAAAAGAAGAAATGATCACTTCCAAAAGGACTCAATGTCCAAAAGAAAGAAGAATAGAAGACTATTACAAAGAGATTTACTATCTCAAGGCAATAGGAGAAATCCACCACTACAAATTTATGCCATCCACAACGTTTAACTCAGTACCTCCAACAACTTCAACCACACTGAAATATAGAAACCTTTTGCTCACTGCATCAAGAAGTCTTAAGCATTTAAGATTGCACACAGATCAATAATATTGATCACATTCACATCTCACACTTTTGACACATTCCACACAAGCTTCACCTTGCATTTATACCCTCCCCGAGCTAAAAAATCTCAATTAGGTTAGCCTCAATGAAACGTATGCAACTCAAACATGCAAAAAAAAAAAGGTTGGTACCAAGCACCTCTATGGTGGAAAGAAGTGAAGGAAGACAATTCCAAGGGTTAAATAGGACCCAAATCTTCACTAAAATGCTTCACCATGCTTCTAAAAACAAAAAAACAACCTCAACAATTAGTGCTTGCATGCCAAGTCGACCAAACCTGCACTAACACTAACAAAAGACTCCATACACACCTCTCCAGGTCTAGAAATATCTCATGGAGCACATAGAAAATAACCAAAACTATTGTAAGATGGTGTGTCCCTTGTTCTAAGGTTTTCCAGAATAGTGCTTGTGTTTGTGACATGGCTTAACCACCTCCTATAGATCTTACATAAATATGGTTGTTGTATTGGGCATTGACAAATCGATCTTTTGGTGCAACGACAACCACCAATATAACAATTGGCATCAGAGCCGAGGTTAGAGGTTCAAACCCCTCGCTTGTGTTGGGGGGGATTGTTGCAAGATGGTATGTCCCTTGGTCTTCCATGTCTAGCATGGTGCTTTGGGTTGTGACATGGCTTAACCACCTCCTATGGATCTTACATAAATCTGGCCATTGTATCGGGCATTGATAGGTTGATATTTTGGTTCATTGAAAACCACCAAAGTAACAAAAACATCCAAGAATATTCCACATCATCTTAATATTCAATACCACTAACACAACCACCTGAAACTAAAGAACACTTTCATTATGTGCAACTAGACATACTGGCACAAACATGCAACTCATTGAAAAACCTTGTGGAACACCTCAAGACCTAAAGCTTTAAATGAAGGTAGATACAAACAATATAAGTATGTTCCAAAATTTGCAAGACAAGAAACCTCAATGTATAGAAATGTAGAGCAATCTCATTTCTCCTAGATAACTTTCTTTACAAATAGACACTATGTCAAACACATTTTCCACTACTTCACAATCTAGAACCTTAAATGCTTGACATCACACCTCTAAAAACCTATTATTATCACATCCAAACAACACAATAATACCTTCAACCATGAATAAATGAAAAGAACAAAACTAAACAAACCTTTATCACTGTATAGGAGTGAATTTTCCCCCCTTGCGAATTCCCCTTTTGCATCTCCTACCTTAGAATAATTACTCCCATCGACATATTCACGCTTCACCCTTCCAACCATCCACCCAGTGGCTTTTCTTAGTGTCGGTGGTGAATATTTTTTAGGGATGCCTATGCAAAGCACAAACATATACACAACACACTTGCATCGTAATAGGATTCTTGCTCCTAAAGCTCACAAAAATGTTACACTCACTATTTCCCAAGCCACAGTGTAATGCTTCTATGGGATTCTTCTAAACTTTGAAATGTTTATTTCCCCCCAAAACCTCTTCAAATGGGTATCTTTCACCTTCAATATCGCTCTCTTGAACTCTCTCTTGCTTTCTTGCTAGTTACAACATTCTTTTCACACATCACTTCAATGTTCTTATTGCAACTCCAACATCACAACATCTTTCGTATCCACAATTCAAGCTCATGACTTGGTTGCATAGTAAGGCCATCCTTTGTCACCACTACGGCCATGTTGACTTGCCAAGATTGTGCTCTTGTAGTTTCCTTTTTTGGCCTTGAGCTCCCTTGTATGGAGGTGATATTGTCCTTTATTACTTTGTTGTTGGAATTTGGTAGCATAGTGCCTTTGGTATTGTTTGGTGATATTTCCATTGTTGTACTCCCTTTCTTCTTCTTTATCATATTTCTATCATTGCTATACTGGTTGTCATATTTCTTCTTCTTTATCATATTTCTTCTTCGTGTGGAGCTTGCTGGAGAATTGGACCTCTAGTGAGTTCGTTCTTATCTCATCTACCTTGCCACTTTCATAGCATTTACTTTGGTTATTCTAATTTTATTATATTCTGTCATTACATTTATTTCCTTCAAAATAGGTTGTTAATAGGTTTTGGAGTATTATTCATGTCACTTTCTTCTCGTTGTCCATATGAATGCTAGTGCATAAGTGAGATTCTAGCATGACACATTGTCGTCCCTTTTTTGCACTTTCATCCTTTGCCAATGAGCTAGTAGAGTCAAAGTCCAAATCCCAAAACCATGCTTGTCTAGTCCCACATCACAATTTTCTAGATCAACAGAGTGACAATAACACCTAATAGTTCTCTTCATTCTTTATCCTTCCCTTAGAAATTTACATGATTGGGGTAGTTTAGGGTAGCCTTCAACTCCTGATCCTCCATGACCTAGGATTGGTGAGGGGATGGTCCCCCTTCTCTATGTTTTTGTGAACCCAACGTGAACCATTTGGGTTCCATTCGATAGTGTTTAGAGTTACTTTCCTCGTATCCTAGGTTCATTGTGGGTGTGAGTGTTGTGAGGTGCCTAGCCTTGCAACCCAACCTACACCCTAGTAGTGTAGTTGGAAGGATCCCCAAGTGTTGCAGAGCCTAACCTTAGGTGGGTCATTGTCTAATCACTGAACCTTTGGAGGCTCTCATGAAAGCTCCATTTAGTCTATGTAAATGGCCTCCTTTTTACATATGCCCATCCCATCTGCACAACCTATGGGTGAATCATTTGGTATAATGTTCACCTCACATGAATTGCTGATGAACCACAATAGAGAGCCATCTCCTTTGCATATTCTTGCACCCATCAATGGGAATACTACAATTGGTGTCCTTGTTGACCATGTGTGTTGTGTGAATGTCATCACTAAAGAGATTTTTTTGATTAACTTCCTGCATAAAGATAGGTATAACGAATCTAGGAGTACTATCCACATGCAGGATGGGCTTTGCATCCCTCCCTTAGGTTGCATCACACTGTCAGTCTTGGTAGGGCCTAATTCAATAAATGCACTCTTTGACATCATACTAGGATCTAAAGTATTTAGAGTGAAACTGGGTATCTGCTGGTTGGTAGCTATGAATGACATTCCCTATGGTGGTACACAAATGCCTAAAATTCATCCATAAGGGATCTGTCTATGTGGTCCACAACACCAATTTTAGGTTGCAGGTAGGTTGTGAGGACCAATTCTTGGATCACTTCTAGCTGACCCCTATTTGTCTGATTCCCCCTACGATGGACCTCTTATACAAGACCTATATAAAATACAAGAATGGGGGCTTAATGCCTAAGGTGATGTATCCTCCTTCCTCTTATGCCATTTCATATAAGGCTTTCTTGAAGGTGGATAGTGATGATTCCTTGGCCTGAAGGAAGGAAGAGAAGAAGCTTGTTCAAGATTCTTCCTCTTCCATTGTTTCATCTTTTGCTTCTGCTTCTCACCCTATTGTGGTGTCATCAAATTTCACTCCTAGGTGTTTGATGAAGAATCCAATGGTTTTGGCTTGGTGAAAGCCCAAGTGTTGTGTTTTTGAACTTCCTATCCTACCCACGGTGCATCAACCTGCTATGTATGGTAAGGGGAAGTTCCCTCATGGGGGTGCTTTCACATCCGGCCTCCATGGTCTCCTACCATTCATGCCTCCATAACAGTGAATGGGAAAGGGCCCATCACCAAGATGTTAGTTCCTACTCCCCCTCTTCATGTTCTTTCTACCCTGCCTCCTCCTATTTTTTCTTAAGAGTATATACCTCTATCGAAGATGACCGAGATGGGTACAAAGATGACATAACAGGAACCTCTTGCTCCTTCTCAGGGGGCTGCTTCTGATTCCCAGAGCCGTAGAAACTGACTTGTGTGTGACCATAGGCATTGATGGAAGGCTTTGGTTGTTGAGCAAGTAGCCTCGTAGAAAGCAAGTGAGGCATTTGTTTCCCTTCTTGCCTCTTTTAGGTTGTTTCTGCATCAATTCCCATTAGTTATGTTCTGCTTCTAACTCCCTCATTGAGTGTTGAAGATCCACACCCCCAAAGGGTGCAAATCTTCATCACCTCCCTCTGTTGAGTCCCCTTTGTTGACATCCCTTTTGAATGTCCCACCTTTCTTAGAGCTCGTTGACATGTTGAATGATTCAATGGTGTCTCCTACTATTCTTTCCCCTTCATCCTCATCTCTTGCATCCTCTTTTGAAGTGAAAGATGGAGGATGACCCCACTCCCAATAGGGGTCAGAAGAAGATCTCCTCTTCTTTAGAAGCTATTATAGTTTTGGATTGTGCCATCTTAGTGATGGAGGGAGCCCCGACGTCATCAAAGTATGTCACTATTGCCTTTGACAAGGCAGATGATGGATCCCATGAGCCTCCTTCCTTGCCTGCCAATCGTAGACGCGATCCTCTTGAGAGGTGCATGTTTAATTTGGTGAATGAGATCTTGGAATTTTCAACCATCTTTTCAATATTGATGACCTTGGGTTCATAGGAGCTTGGTGGCGAATACCTCAAGGTTCCTTCTTCCTTGGTTGTTGTTGCAACTAACTTGAAGGATCCTCCCCTAGTGATCTCGCCCTTGTTGGTTCACCCACCCTCCTTTTATAATGACTTATATTGGGAGCACAATGACCTCTTGGTCAATGATTACTAGGAGGATCTCTTTATCTATAGATTAGGGTTTTGTGTGTGTGTTGTGCTTCCCCCATGCTTGTCTTTTTATGTGCCTGGATGATCCTTGCCACCCCTGTTGGTGCTTAGTAATAGGTAAGCTTTGTTTCATGACCTTCTTCTATTTCTCTCATCATTCTTTCATGTTTGTGCCTTGATTTTTGACAAGTGGGGACAATGCAAAGCATTGGGGTAATTTAGGCCTTCTTCCATGTTGACCCAATTTTTTATTTTTAGTTTGTTTTTTATGCATTCCTTTTGATCTGGTAGGGATTGATGATCTTTCACCTTGCACTATGATTACCTATTATTTATATAAGCATGAGCATATCTACCCCTGCAAAACCAGATCCCCCTGTCTCTTGTGTTCTCTTTTGTGACTCGTATTGCTTTCGTTGTGATGTTGTGGTGCCTATGTGCTTGTCCCTTACGTGTGTGATAACATTATCACATTGAGATATAGTAATGTATCGTGGGCCACAACATCACCTTGTTTCTTTCCTTTCCTTAGGATGCCACATGATCTTGTGTTTCAAACATACCATCCTAAGGGGGGCTATCATATTGTATTTCAAAAAGGTATATTCGGTGGCCAACGAATCCCTCACTGAAAATTTCCTATCTTTTTCAAAAATCACATTCCTTAAAGAACCCCTTGTGAGATGTGTCCCCCTTCATCATGGGTTTGTAAAGAAAGAAGTTGTAGAACCTTGTACTAAGGGATAGGTCTTGAATTTTCCTCTGTATGGGGGAATTCTTCCTTTCAAATTCCTTGATGAAGTGAAACCTTTGAAAGGGATTCCTTGATTATTGAATCAATTTGCAAAATCTATTGTTACACTTTCAAATTGACCATCCTTGAGTGGAATCCTTCTCCTTTCAAGAGAGTCATATGTCAATGTAGTAAAAATAATTTTTAGATACATCAAATGTATTGTTGACTATGGACTTTGGTATGCAAAGAGCAAGGACTTCATTCTAACTACATATATAGATGTTGACTGGGAAATAAGTGTGGATGATTGGAAAAGCACCAGTGGTGGAGAATTCTTCTTGGGAAACAAGCTAGTTTCTTGGATGAGCAAGAAGAAAGAATTGGTTACTCTATCCACTATTAAAGTAGAGTATGTTGTAGTAGCAACATGTTGTACTCAAGTTCTATGGATGATAAAAACTCTTAAAGACATCAAGGTGGAGTACAAGGAACTTATCTCAATTCTTTGTGATAATTCAAGTGCCATAAACATATCAAAGAATCCAATGTTGCACTCTAGAACAAAGCACATATCCATTAAGCATCACTTCATAAGAAAGAAGGTTGTAGATAAGGAAGTCAACATGGAATATGTTCCCACAAGAGAACAAGTGGCTGATATTTTCACAAAGCCTCTTCCCAAGGAACAATTTTAATATCTAAGGAAAAAATTGGGAGTTATTGCTCCCACATCATATCACTAGTCACTAGTGATGGGACATGTGTGCAAGGGGAGTTTCATCTATATTTCATTCATCCCTAAAAAAAAACAAGACACAACAAGTCAAGTATTAATGATTTTAAAAATTTCTAATGACTTTATGGTTAGATAATCATGATTACTACTTTCTCTTTGAATTGCTGGTCAAAGGGGGAGTAATGTGTTAGGGGGAGTTTTCCCTTTTCCATTGATGTCAAAGGGGGAGATATAATTGTGATCAAATGCTCAATTGAGTAGGATGAGTAGAGTAGCCATGTGCATATTAAATGGAAGTATTTCCTAGTGTGTCAAATTGGTATAGAGCTCAAAATGATACAAGTCTAAATTGATTTCAATTGGTATCAAACCAAGAAGCCCATTGGTATGTGCATTTAGTTTTTCTATCAATGACAAAGGGGGATATTGTTGGCATACTATTGTCATTGATGTAAAAAAAGGGATCAAATGTGAGATCGAACTGACTCTATATGAAGGAAAGCTAGTACTAATGAAAATTTTTTGTCATTGATGGTTGAGGAAGATGGTTAATTGTGGATCTAGAAGATGGAGTGGATGTTGCAAATATTGTTCAAGCTATTGCATTATAATCATGCAATTCCATCAAGTTGTGGTAGTTATTTTCTTCAATGCTAAAAAGAAAGATTTGATTATATATTTGACCTGGGTTTTCTAAGAGCAGCTTAGAAATATGTTTAGCAGGACCAATGGTTGAAAGCTATGATCAAAAAAGGATTAATTGTGCTTTCAAAGAGGAATAGGGTTTCTGCAGTTAAAATCTAGTGTTAGAAATCATGGCACCCTAACAACCTTCTATTTTGTTGTTGACTATTGGTTGAAGGTTGCATGATAGTTAATTCATAAATTATGGTCCTAAAGTTCGTTCAATGACTGATCCCTTTCACCCCATCACTTGGATGTTATCGGTGAGTTCCCTTGATGATTGGACCATGCACATTCAATGATTGAGATCTAACGGCTATTGCTAGACATTGCGCATAGTAGATAGCTTTTGAGAACTTGTTTTTAATTTGATGATACGGGATGAGTGGTTATGGCATATCATAGAAAGAAAGTTGAATTTTTCCTCAAGATCAATGATATGCGATGAATATTTTCAACAATCATGATCATGATGATCAGACCATGCATGATAGTGAAAAAGTAACGTCAACAAAGATAAGTGGCAAAATGTCATTGCATCACTGTTGGGATTGGTTTTGATTGTTGCATATCAATGATAAGTGATGGATGATGGATTGTAAAGGAAAGTGATTAGAGGGTGATCGCTACATCCCAGATATAGATACGATTATTTTAAGCATTCTAGTGATACGCGTTGTATATGAAAGTCAAGATCAACAAAGGAAATTTAAATGATCACCCATTGGGCAGTCATGATTTAAAGTTCTGATGGTGATTAAAGAACGCAAGATTATGGCACAAAGGGAGGAGATCGATGACTCAGATTTGAACAAAGTGATCATGAATGGCTAGCTCTATGTAGGTAGGGTTTCAATTGAAAATTGACATGGAAATGAAAATTTATTGGTCTACTTCCTCTAATGACAAGTGTAATGTGATTAGATGCATAGAATGGTGATATAGACACCCATAGAGACAAATATCAAGACCAGATAAAAGGTTCAAAAGGCAACATTAACTGCACATCCGATCTTAGGTTTTGTGATGATGAAAAGGAAGGAAAATTCTCTGCACCAAGAATTATTATTGTGCAGCTCAATGCAACCAGGGATAGTGAAGAAGATACTCACCCTAACAAAAGATCTAATCACGGTAGAAGATCTCGAGGAAATCATGATCAATGTGATCTACACAAAACAGATGTGAAGGGTGTCGAAGTATGAAGAAGAGAGGGTAGATTAGTGTGTTTTTCGAAATCCTGAATCAATATACTAAAAATAGAAAAGAAGAGTACTGTAGTGCGTTGATGCAAATAGAGAATGCACTAAAGAGGAAGGAGAGGAATAGAGATGAAGTAGTGGGGTGTAAAACTATGAACATAGTTGCTATGAAAACAACAAAGAGTTGAGTAGTGACAGAGTTAGCTATAACATTGATAAGAGTTCATTAGCAACAAATTGTAATCATCTTATATGTTGTAAATCTAATTGGTTGGTGCTATCAGATAATTGAGTTGGTGCTCATTTTAGGGGATAGGTGTCTCCTTAGGGTTGGTTCCCTTAAAATTGTAATAGAGGATTTCATTGTGAGGCTGGATTAGGATAGTAGCTCCTAGCAGCAGTTTCTCACTGTGGTTTTTCTCATCTTAGGTTTTCCACTTATATCTATTGTTATGTGTTGATTTTGTTTATGTGCATATGTTTGTCATATCTTTAGTTTTAATTTGCACATATAGTTTTTATGTGTTATGTCTACTCTTTAGAAAAGAAGGCAAAAAATTTAGTATCTATTGATTCACTCCCTGTCTCAGTAGAGTTTTTTTTCCAACACTAGTAAACCTTATTCACACACTAACACATGAAACACACATTGGAAAGCACAATAAATCTATTAAAAACTTAGTTGAAGATGTTTTGAGTGATGACTAAGACACTAAATGATAGAATTATTAAACTAATAAAAGAAATGATATGACAATGACAAGAGTGAGAAAGGAGAGAATGCAACTCATGAAGAGTCTAATTCGCTAGCAAGCTCCACATGAACGCGTACCTACACACAATATAGAAGGAAAAAATGTTGGATTTGTTTCTAGGTTTTCATTATCAAACCCTCATTTTGGTGTTTCCACCTCCACGGATAGCTAGATAGATAAAGAGAGAAATAAGATAAATAAAACAATGCTGGAAAGCAGATTACTAAAGGCTATGAGAAACACTATGCTACTCAAATCCAAAAACAAAGTAATGGTAAGAAAGTGATACCACCATCAACCAAAGACACTCAACCCCAATGAGAGAGGAATGTAAGCCTACAACTAAGGTAAAATTCGAGGTAGCCATAGTGACACCGAAAGCAGTCTCACAAGACACTAAGTTGCAGCTTCTATGGTAGATGTGAAGAATGTTGATGTTGGAATAGTGAATCCAATAGTGTGGAAAGTAGCTTGAAGTTGTGAAAATATGGAGCAAGACTTCCAAGAATGTGAAGCAAGATTGAATGAGTGTGTAGAAATGTGAAGATGGATTGAAAGTGAAAGATAGTCATTTGAAGAAGGTTTGGGAGGGAAAGGGCCATTCAAAGGTTGGAAGGAAGGTGTAGGGGCATTACATTTCATCACCAATGGAGAACATAATGATTATGTAGATTCTAGAGGCAAGAATCCTATTAGGATGAAAGTGCACCATGTAGATTTCCACATGCTACGTGTGCATCCCCAATAGAAATTCTCTCACCAAAACTAAAAAAAAGCACCAAGTGGATGGAGTTCATAATGAGGAAATGAAATTACATGGTTGGATTTGATTTTTCTAAGGTAGAGGGTACAAAAGGGGAATTTTCAAGGGAGGTGTAAATTCACTCATATGCATTTTTCCCTAGCTTTGGCAAACATGAGTGCCAATGAGTGTTTGGTAAAGTAGATTGAAAGAGTTCCAAGAAAATATACCTAAACCATTGAGGAAGAAAACCAAAATCTAGCGTACCCAAAAGCCTAGGGTAGGAAAATGACTCCACAAGTATTCTCTCTTGAGGAGGTTTAAACAAAGCATACCGAAGGTCTATAGACCATTGATGGATAGATCTTGTAGGATGTAAGCACTTCATAGTTCCTTGGACTTTCAAATAAGGAACCCCCAGGTACTCTCTCCCAAAGGAAGACTGAGGAGATGGGACTCCACTAAGTCGGATGGGAAAACAACTTTAGAGGCACACCTGCAAAGCAACAGGTTAATTTGTAGACAAAACATATTAGAAACAAAAATCCATGTAGGGAGGAAAGAAAATAGTCACACAAATAGTAAAAAATAAAAGGAAGAGATTTCAAAGGGATCCCTTGGGAACCCTTCAAAAGAAAAGGGATCCACTCAAGGGATGCTTTGTTTGAAAGTGCAAGAGTAATTTTTGAAAATCAATTCATCATCAAGGAATTTGAAAGGAAGAAATCCCCCTCGCAAGGGGAAGGTCAAAACTTCACCCGTAGGAGAAGTTTCTCCCTCCTTAGAGGAATTTTTTTCAAATTCTTTCTTTACGATCCCATGAGGACGAAAAAATATTCCGCTAGGGGTCCTTGTTGAGGAATACGATATTTTGAAAGTTGAAGATATTTTCAGGAAAAGATTTGTTTCCCACTGAATTCATTTTTTGAAAATCATAGTATCATGGCCTCCCCTTAGGATGGTTCCTATTGAATGCTGAGACACATGACATCCTAAGGAGAGAAAAGCAGGAATGAAAAAGTGATGTTGTGGCCCATGGAACATAGCAAGATGTAACCATGGTAATGTTTTCACACACACAAGGGACAACACATGAGCACCACGACATCACAAAGAGAGAAATAGAGATAAATTCAATGAAGAGAGGAAATAACATCACAAACAAGGGATAGGGGTGATCTAATATTTTGGGGTTATAATTGCTAATAAATATAGATAAATAGATATAATAGTATATAAATGAACTATTATCAACCCCCTACTATATTAGACCATGTGAAGAAGGCACATGAAGAAAAAATAAAAATAAAAGTTGGGTCAACATGGAAGGGTCATCAAGGAACACATAAAAAAAGCACGAGGGAACATAAACACACACACACACAATCTAATCTAGAGATAAAGATGATGAACACCCTAGTCCTTATCAACCAACAGGTAATCATTCTCCCAATCTAGATCATTGTATGGGGAGGGAGGATGAGCTTGTAAGGGAAAAATATCAAGGAGGGAACCCTCCAACCCTCCCACAACAAGAGGCAAGGAAGAATTCCCCTTGAGGTCTTCTCCACTCAGTTTTTGTGGGGTGAACATCAACGATCTCAAAAAAATCATCGATAGGGATGGGACCTCATCTAGAAATTTGAACATGCACTTTATAGGAGTACCATGTGTCAACTCAACGAGCGAGGGAGGCAGTGCCCGAGATCCATTGCTGGGCTCATTGAAAGACTCAAGAATAGTGATGAAATCTAAGGATGTTGGGGCTTCCTTTATCACTAGGACAACACAAGCCAACTCAAAAACACCCTCCAAAGAAAGCGTGCCCTTCTTCCAACCCACATGGGTAGCAGGGTCGTCCTCCATATTTTGCTTCATCGATGGATTCAAGATCCCCACATATGAAGTAGAGGGCACAAAAGAAGATGAGAAAACCATGATGGAAACCATTGAGGTATTCAACATGTGTCCATGGATTTTGAAATGGGAGGATATCTAGAAGGGACATCAAAAGGAGATGCTCAACCAAAGGAGAAATAAACACCTATAGCCTCTTCAGGTGAGGATTTTTCATGCTTGCAAGGGGAGCCAGAGGCAAGACTAAAGCTGAAGGAACTAAAGAAGAGAGGACAAAAGAGGACACAACAAAATATGTCGAGGTAAGAGCTACTATCTCATCTTCCTTCTTCTTCAAGGTGGTCTACTTAGTGGCCAGAGCCTTCCTCTAATTCTTGTGCTCACACACAAGGCAGTTTCTACAATTCTGGAAGCTAGAGGCCATAGGATAAAAAGGGATGAAAGACTCTCGCTCGACCATTGGAATATCAATAAAAATGATTTTTTAAGGAGGGAGGGGCTCCTGAATGGGAAAAAGAGGAAAAGATTGAGAAGATGACAAGACAACATCAGGGGGAGTAGACTCCAAATCCTCAGCGACGAGCCTCTTCCTATTCATTGAATTATAGACAAGAGCAGTAGGAGGCCACAGAGGCCGAGACATAGAAGATGCCCCATGAGGACCCTTCCCCATACCATACAAAATGGGATGAGGTACCATGGGTGAGACAGGAAGCTTGAATGTTGGATGCTTGGGATTTCACCAAGCGAGTAGTGGAACCTCTAAAAATGCTTTATGTTCCACTCAAATTTTTTTTCAGAATCTAGCTATCCTCATGACTTAGGGCTTAGGGTTTCACTTACTATCATGCTTTAGGGTTTTTGTGTTGCTAAAACCCTTTCCAAAAAATCCTATCTAAATCCTTTGCAATTGTTATGTTTCACAGTTGACTCCTTGACACTAGTTCCCAGTCATTCAAGTCATGACTTATGTTTTTAAACTATCTTGTTATTGGCCACTAATCCTAGCAACCCAAGTTACTATTTGTCACTTTATTTAAAATATTGTTAGTGTAGGTTTTTTATTTTTCTCATGTTAGGGAATATTTATTTTTCCTACACACATTATTAAGCTTGCTTAGTGTTGATGATGTTTTCTGCACAACAACAACTCAGACAAAATATAATATACTATCTCTCTTGAAAGGTAAATCTCGATCAGCAAGCCTCAAGAGATAACCCCAAGGTCTCTAATGTCAGGTCTTGAAAATGCATAAACAACTCAATGATAAATGTGAAAATGATGGTAATCACAATGGGACCTTACTACAAGCAAAATACTGAATCTCAATTTATCAGATCTAATAATATGATGATACTTCAATCCTCAATTTAACCTGAATGATAAAGAAATAACAAAAGATATAAGGTTTGAAAGAGATTTCAAGACCTAACACTAAATCTAAGATTAACAATGCAAATGAAAAAATACTTGAAATGGACCAATCCCTCAAAAATGATTCCTACTTGAACCAAATGGATTTGCAATCTTATAGAAATAGTGCAATCTTCTAAGGTGTTAAGATTTTCAGATCATGAAAATTCATTCAAACAACCCTTATTGCAATTGAAATGAATAAACCCTCACAATTGAACTAAGCACAATGAATATAAAGGTCCAGGCTAAATTTGGAAAGCAACTAACAATTAGTTGGTTGCAAAAAGTATGGACCAGGGATTACTGCAACACTTCAAATATCAAACCATAAACATCATTGAATCAAATCTAATCTAAATATCAACTTTCCTCAAAGAAATTCTAAAGATAGAATAACAAGAACCATGCAAAATAAGAACACAAGTATGGCACCAAATCACAATGTCATTACTTGCATCAAATTATCCACTGTAGCAACATTTCCAGCTTTATGTTACAATATTTTCTTCAGAACAACTACTTGTTAATTCTTGTTCTACTTAATTTGCTCTAACTATTTCTCTTTTTGTCTATGTCTAAAATTTATTAACCCTTACAAATGAGGCAAAATGCCATATTTATATAACCCCCCAAAACATGTCGGCCTAGATAGGATTTTACAACAATAACTAGGCACAACAAGTCGGCCAAGAGAAATTCAAAATGAGATAAAATATGCATTAAATGCATGAACTTGATCCAGGTCGGCTTGGGATCTCCAATGCAGCTTGGACCAATCCATGGCAAAATAATAGGGAAGCACAAATCTCGATGTAGCCAATCATTAACTACCTTACCCCTTGTCTTTATTCTAATCCAACATTTCATGCACCTTCAAAAGCACCCTATCCAAGTCGGCCACAGGTGGTAAAGGAAAAACCCTAATTCACCTCTCAATTGATGTAATTTCTTCCCTAGACTGCTTCACCGACTTATCCCACTCCACCTTATAATTTAGATATTTGTCAATGACAATAATGTAGGTGGCCGCATCATCCAATTGGTGCTCAGAAACATAATCATCATTGATTGGAGCATAAAAATCATGCCACCACCTTCTCAACTATTCCAAGCTCAAATATTTAGGGGCAATCTTCCTCCTTCCTGTCATAATCTCAAAGAAAGCAATGGATCCATTATAAACACTAGCCAGGGTATCATCAATCTACGTCCTCTATTTGTAGATATTTTTCAAAACCTTCTACCTAATTTCCAATGCTTTAAACCATTCCCAAGGTTCAACAACTCTAGAGGAAGGGAGAATTTTATCATTTACTAGCTTATCCTTGGTGTACTCCATGATAGTTTTGGTTTTCTGCAACAAAAGATCTGTATCATCTTTGTCTTGAGCCAACACCTCTTTCAACCAATTAATTTCTCTCATAGCATCCTTCCTGGATGATAGAATGTCCTTGATAGCATCATCCCCTCCTCTGAAGCTTGGGAAGAAATAATAGAAGGACATGCCTCTCCAGTGCCAATCCTTAAGGGGAAGTCTCCACCAAAACTAGTTTTGCGCTTATCCCTCTTAACAATGGCATCAAAGTCACATATCTATCTAGTGACTTCCAGAAGTATGATATGATCAGTGGGATATCTTGGAAGTCTGTATGGAGCCCTTTGACAACCATCAACCCGGATGTATGAGAAGGTTGGGAATTGGATAAACCAAGCACCATATCTCCTGATGAGCTCCTTTTCTTGGTCTAAAATTCTTATATGCTCTGCACCCTGAAGTAATCTGATGATATGCATGGTGAATGCATCATTCACCCTCCTATAGGTAGAGCTTCCTAGGTGAAATTGAGGGTAAACCTCATAGATGGCATCCTACCCAAAGATTTCCCTTGTGCTCAATCCTTTGTAGGGGTGGAACCTCGCAAGTGCATAGACCAAGTATGAAGTCATTGTGAAGGTCTTAGTCTACAACACATTGGACAACTGCTCTTGAATCACTCTGATAATGATGCATGCCCAATGGTAGTCAGTCTTCTCCTGTTCCATCCTCACAATCACATGGCACATCCAATTCTCAAACATGCCAGCACTCTTCAATCCAACCACCTAGCTGAGCAATGTGATGGCATCATAGTATTCTTTCTTGAACTTTGCTTTGAACAACTGTTTGGGAAACTTGAAATAATGAGACTTAGGCTTCTTGAGCTAGGAATTGATAAGTTGTTGTGATTTCACAGTCTATTCATCATAGTACTCCTGAGTTTCCTTCATATTGAATGCCACCACATGAGACCTATCTGTCATATCAAAAGTTTGGGCTATGGAAACAAGGTTCAGATTTGCTACAACTCTTCCTTGAGGACCAATAATTCTTTGTGTGTCTAGATCATAGTTTCTGGCACACTCGAGAACAAGCTCATAGCACTGCACCATGGAAGGGAAACCATCTACATGCGACAATCCTGATTCCAACATCCTATGAGCCACCAGAGGAAGATCTTGCGCTGCCATTCTACCTTTGAACTCCTCATAGTCCCAAAGGCCAACATTCGTATCTGTTATTTCTAGCCAGATTGATGTAATCTTACTCTCAGGAATTTTGCTTTTGATGTGTATTTTAATCTTTTCTACTTCAGACATTGAAGATCTGGTCACTACCTTGCTAGACTCAGCCTACATTCATCAAAGAAAGCATAGTAAAAACCAAAGGAAGCCAAAGTTAATACGTTGAAACCATCATTAAAATGAATCCCATATAATCAAGATGTTATTAAATCTCATATAAAATAATCTTGATGAACTTTGAGTTTCAGGATCATCCATGAAATTTGGGCCAAAGAGGAATTTTAGGAAATTCCAGACCAGACGGATTCCGGCGGAATAATTATGAAACACCTACTAACAATTAAATTCGATCATTATCAATCAATAAAACACATAGGAGATCATAAGATATCATGAATTAGCCATAAAATGCATCATAAATCATTAATAAATCCAACTATTCCATATTTCCTTCACCAAATTTCGAGAAAATACACCAAAGACGGATTTCCATGAAGGTAAAGACACTTTGTAAACTTCAAAAAGTCTAGGCAGCATAGGACTTCGGGAAAATCTGGGGTCAACAAAAATCCGTGAAATATATGAAACTCTGAAAATGATAGTGAATTTTAGAAAATAGAGGGAATCAGGAAAATCTGCCAGAGATGGAAAATCCCGAGGTGACTGTAAAACCCGAACATCGGCACTAAATCACGTTTTTTCTCATACTCATGAATCGATTATGAATTTGAAAGATTTAAGCTAGAGGCGCATTTGATATGGGCCCTCTATGGATTTTCTTAGCACTCTAGGCCAATTTTAAGACAAAATAAGGTAGAATGGTGTTTCCTTAGGTTTCAAACCCTATACATCCACCATTAATGCACATGCAAGCTCAAAATTCAATCATTTCAACCGCTAAGTGATCACTAGGGGATTACTCACATCTCTCAAGAAAGATACATCAAAATGCAAATAAATGAAGGACCTCAAAACTCACTTGGGAGATGATAAATAAAGCAATGCTAGGAAACCCTAGCATAAAACTCTTCAAACATGCAGGAACTCGAACCCCAATAAACACTATAATATCAAAGTGTTATCCACAATCACCAATTAAAAGTAGGGCAATCGAATACATACCATTGTGAAGTGGAAATCGATCTCAGAAACAACAAATGCGAATTTAATGACGTCTACAAAGAACAGTGATAGGAATGCACTAGAAATCACCACTCAAATCGAACAATCCAAACCCAACACCTCAAATCCAATCAAACGCTTTCAAGAATGCACTCCTTAGCTCAATCGATGATAAACAATAAAGCATAATGGCATAATAGTCATCAGAGGTCAATTAAATTCATCGTTTGTCAGCAATATAGATGACATTAAATGCAATCCACAAGACAACTAAGAAAAACCAGGAACCCAACGACAGTACAAAATCCGAAAAAATACGGCCCACGTGAAATTCTGTGAAAACTGAAAATCTCTTAACTAAAGTTTCTTGCCAGAGTCCGAGCAGGATTTGAGAAAATCTGTCTTGGGTGGAAAGTCCCAAACTTCAGCGAAAACCCAAACTTAGCTCAAAATTAAAGATCTTCAATGAATAGCTTAGGGAACTCACTTAGGCAATCAAAACAAACATTTTAGCACATTCCAAATTAAGATAAACCCTTAAA
The DNA here is from genome assembly GCA_007258455.2 of Sequoia sempervirens. NCBI lineage: Eukaryota > Viridiplantae > Streptophyta > Pinopsida > Cupressales > Cupressaceae > Sequoia > Sequoia sempervirens. Next base: position 123,569,913 of record VDFB02168118.1, on the reverse strand, counting down.
GTGAAAGGGCCAAGACACCAAAACCAAATCAAAGAGGGTCCTTGCCTTGGGCGGGGCATGTGTTCAAAAACTGCACAACACTTAGGTTATATTAGAATGGTTAGGGTGAGGACATGTGGCATAAATCCATCATTCACATGTGTCACTTACACCCACCTTTGGGTAGTTGAGTCTCACACCCTTTTTTGGATTTATTAGTCAACTCTCATAGCCATTTCTTGTCTTTACTTGAGTAGGCATAAACATGTAATCTGACATTTACCAAGTAGGTAAAACTCCCACTTATTATGGGAACTTGGGAGTTATTATTCCTCTTGGATTTATTTGCCATTATTTTTCTATATTAATAGCACTCACCCCTCCCCTTGGCTAGAAGGAATATGGACTGCTAGTTCAGTGCTAAGGGAGTGCTGAGTTTATTCATCTCCTAATCTCTTTTTCTTTCTTTCCTTCAATCATTTTGATCTTGGGTGGTTTTGTAACCAAATCTAACATGGTATCAGAGCTAGTTACAAGTTGTAGGATATAAATTTCTTCAATCCATCTTGAAAGCAAAGTATGCTATTCTCTTGCATCTGATGATGACCTATAGAATAAGAAACGCTTGATAGAGATCTCAATTTTTGGTGGGGCTTTCTTATATTTCATTTTATTGTAGGTATTTCAAAGCTTCTTGGAGAAATTATGAGCTCACCATTGAGTTCAAAGCAACTAAAAAAGTCATATTAGGATTTTCGGCCGAAATGGACCTCGCCATCATGCTCAAAAGGCATCAAAACCTAAAGAGTGACTATCAAATTGTCAAAAACAAAGAAAGTCAAATTTGAGGCAAAAAAATTTAGCAGGTGAAGCCGTACAACCCCACTTGCACATGTACGACACATTTTTTGAGAAAAAATGTTTTAATATTTTCTTACATTAAAAAAAAATTATTATTTTAAAAAAAATCATAGGTTTTAATTATTTACAAATCCTTCATTGTTAAAGCCTTTTTTGAAAAAATATTAAAAAAAACAAACATTAAAAAGTAAAAGAAAAAGGTATTTAGGGTACTGACAGGGTACTGTACCTTGTCAGCCCCCCTCGTACCTATAGCATATCAGCAAGTATGCATGTTCCCCCATTGGGGCTTGTGCCCCCTCATACCTATAGCATACCAAGGGTTATGCGGGTACCCCCATTGGGGCCCGCGCCCCCTTTGGGCCACTCAAAAAGGCTCTCAACCTTTTTTATTTAAAAGTTTTTAATAAAACTTTAAATTTTCAAAAATTTCAAAACAAAAAAAAAAACATTAAAAATTCTTGTGCTATCCGTACTCTATTCCCTTTACTTGCAAAGCCTTGGATTTTGTGCCAAGTGGTCCCAATAACTTTAGCAGCATATTTGGCTGTATCTAGCAATTCTCTAGTTTTGGCACATTTCCTACATTTGGCAGCTCACTCAAATTTGGCATTTTTGCTACATTTAGAAACACCTTAGCTAAATTTGGCGGAGGTGGATTTTTTGAAATTGAAGACCTCCCCACCATTGAACTTTTGTAATTTGCACCTGAACTTCAAAGAGCTTGTTCTCAGTCATACGAAGGCCTTTTTTAGAGCAATTTTTTTATTTGGGGTAAAATTTTGTGCTCTTCATAGTGGTGTTATCAGTCTTTTCTCAAGTGATCCTATTTTTCCATAAATTTAGTTTTTTCTGATATCTAAAGGTCATTCCTCATTTTTTAAAATTCAAACGGATGCAACTTTCACATATACGACCTCAAATTGAGGTGATTATTTTTTTGAAGGTGAATATTTTTCTAAGCACTACACATTGGTGTTGTTTTGAAGTTATCATTCAAAGATTTTATTGTACTTTTAATATTTGGGTCCATTTTTGGACACTTGCAAAACGCTAGAAAACAACTCCAACATTGTAAATACACTGATTTATGAAGTGCCAAATCATTTTTTGTTGGGGGGATTATTGATTAAGTGAAAAGGGGGGTCTCTCTTTGTGTGTTTATGTTTTTGATCTGTTCACTTGTGCTCTTTTTTTCCTTCACACATAGATCATTTAAATGTTCCTTTGCTAACACCTTATAATTATGCATCATGGCATCAACATGCATGGAATGCCTTAATGCAACTTTGGTATACTCCTTATGTTGAAAAAAAGGTAGTTGAACCTAAAGATGATAAGGAAAAATTAAATGGATGCTTAAACATACAAAAGCTCTTGGATGTCTCTGTAGCTTTGTTTCCCTTGAGATTATGTTTTAGATTTAATCTTGTAAAAATTCACATGATGCTTGAGAAAAGTTAAAATCTTTGTATGGTACAATAGATGTAGTCAAAGGCTATCAAATTAAAAATGAATTGATGAACCTTGATCCAAAGAACTATAGCAACATCCAATATTATATTACTAAGGTCAATGATCTAAGATCACAATTAATCTATAATACACTGAATAAACTTGGTCTTGAATTTGTAGCTTTTGTTTCTAGCTTTCATACTCACAGACTGACTGTGGGATTTGCATATAATATGCCTTCATTTGCATTTTTTTCTGAGATGTTAATGCATGAACAACCGAAGCTTCTTTCTATGGGTCTCATAAAGCCATCACAAACTCAGGCTTTGTTGGCTAATCAACCTAAGGGGAAGAAAGAGTCAGGACAATATGACAAGAAACAAAATAAATCTAAGAAAAATCCACACACAGATCAAGCACAGCACAGATCCTCTTCAAGGGACGATTCATGTCTAAGAAGAAGTCTACTTGTTCATATAGCAAGAGGACTGTACATGAAAAACATTCTTGTTATAAGAAGGATATTGATGAATTGAAACATCTTCTTAAGAAGAACAATATTGATCTACCTTCTAGAATGTCTAAGTCTACTTCTTCTTTACATTCTAAACAATCAGGATCTAGCAAGGATAAAGGTCATGTAGGATTTTCTATTGAGTCAAAGAAAAATAAACGTAAAGCTCTTTGTACTTCTACAAGACATGAATAAGGGAAATGGCTCTAGATTATGGAGCTTCTCATCATATGGCTTCTACATAGTCTACGTTCTCTTCTTTTGAGCCTTGTGTTATGCCACATATTTGTATGGGAAAAATAACACACAGGGATGTAATTGGGAAAGGATCTATTGATATTGGGGATGAGACCTTGAATAATATTTTGTGTGTACCTCACTTGATGAATAATCTTCTTTCCATCTATAAGATCACTCATGGTGGAGTAGGGAAGACTGTGTAATTCATGCCTAATTCAATTATCATCATAGACTTGGAGAGCAAAGAGATAATTGCTACTAGGATGGTTGATCATGCATCTTGGTTCTATACCTTTTCAAACTTTGCACCTAATGATGATTTTGATCCTTTGGTTATTGATCACACTTCAAGTATGAGCTTTTATTTTGAGAAAAACTTTGGCTACATGAACTTAGGTATTCTCACATGTGATCTAGTTCTTGAGCTTTGCATTCTTTCTCCTCCACCTACCGTTGCTTCTAAGGATACTTGTGTTGCTACATTCATGGCTTCTTGTGATTTAGTGCACCAAGATACACATCATCTTCTAAATATAGCTGCTTTAGATGATTACTTAGCAAAAATTGTAGGTTTGTTTATAGAGTCTCATACTTCAGACTTGGGAGACACTATTCATGACATCCATCTTCTCTTTTATGAAGTTTATTCTTCTTCAATTTTTGTGGAGGAACCTTTGGATCCTCTTCTTCATTCTCTACATGATCATTCATCATAGTTTGACATGATTGTGGATACTTTTGAGCAGAATTTAGAGGAGGCACCTTTGTCTTTAGAGGAGCTAGTTGAGTCTTTGGATCTTGTTCTACATACATCTCTACTAGGTTCTAGATTGTCATCTTCATTAGTGTGGCCTAGAACACTTGATTTGATGGTGGTAGATTTCAACATCAACATGGAGACACATGAGCAGTTTTTGAAGACTTCTTACATTTTGATCTTCCTTCCCTTATATTCCTTTCAAGATTGGGAAGACATTCTTCATGCACCTTTGGTTTTGTTTCTTCCTAAGGATAGGAATTTTTTTCGATGATTGTGGACCATCTTCTACATCTAATTTTGAGCATCAACCATTGGTATAGTTGATTACTTGAGGGAAGGCTACACAAACTTTCTTATCCTTTCTATTTTGGAGGGGACTTCTTCCTTGCATGGGATTCTTTTTGTGTTGGGAAACTTGTTTTATTTTCTCTCTTTTGGGGAGGAGTTTTTGTTCCACTAGGAGGGAAGACGAGCTTGTAGGGGACAATAAGAGTGTTGTTGAGCATCTTGCCTATAGCAAGAGCTAAGGAGGAGGTTGACCAAATGTTCTCATCTATAAGCTCTTGTGAGGCTAATATCATTGATTTCAAAAAGATGGAGGAGAGAGTCTAGATGTCCTCCATTGAGTCAAACATGCACTTCTTTGGGGTGTGTAGCAATTGAGTAGAAGAAAGTAGACAAACTAGGGAGTCATTGTCAGCCTTCAAAATATGGGCATCAATAAACTTTGAGGAAGCAAAAGATTCTTTTGTCATGAGAATGAAAAAATAGACTAAAATGAGATGAAGAGGAAGAATAATATTTCTTATGACTATCCTTCAAAGAGAGGAAATTCTCTAATTTTTGCTTAAGAGGAGGATGTGGAACCCTTGCATTAGAATAAAAAGGAGAAGGAGCCAAATTAGATATGACCTTTGTGTGAGGCATGTCCATGGCTTGAGAAAAGGAGGAAGATCAAGTAGAGAAGTGATCAAGGGAGGCTCTGAAGAAGGAGAGATGAACACATGCACCCACTTAGAGTGGGGTTCATCAGGATCCATTGAGGAAGCCAAAAGAAAAATTAAAGAGATGGAAATGAGAGTAGGAATGTAGATAAAGCTAGTAGGGATAGAAATAGAGACAAAGATAGAAGCGGAAAACTCGCACTATTAAAAAATATGGGCAAGAATACACAGAGAAGTTGCTAATATTTTATACACAAAAAATACAATGCTTCACTCCATCTTATTTCATTCAAATGTATTACATATATAGGAGTTCAATCTCCTACAATATAGGAAATTCCTATAGCAACATGCTAATGTTATGAGTTGTTTTAACAACTCATAACCAAATAACAAATAACCTATGAGAATGCTTTGATATTCCCAACACTCAAAAAACCTATAAACTTATTATGTGACTATTAATAATATTAAGTTGTTTTTCAACAACTTAATATTATAATACTTATTTTATACAACTATTTAACACCTATGTGAACACTAATT